>VZRR01010029.1:220759-252499 GCA_013398015.1 Oreocharis arfaki | reverse complement strand
CGTTGTTAGGGAGCTATCCCGCGCAGCTGCCCGGCGCCGAAATAAACATACACTTTCTAACCCTGTTAGAGAGTCTTGTCCGTTTCAGTTGGGTATCAATATTAGGTTAATACCCATATTTTGGTAAATTAGTAGAGGTCACTGACACAAAGCCAAATGTAATTTTATTTTTAGTTAACATGAAAAAGCGCTTCACAGAATAAGATTATTGTTTTGCAAGATGCAGCCCATGAATTCCTAGGTAAGAGAGAGAGAAATTAAACTCAGGAAAAATGCAGGGGAAACGTGAAATCATTTTTCACCTGGAATTACAGTGGGACAAGTAACGTAGAAGTAGAAGTTACTGTCAGGAAAATAAAGCAGGATTTCTAGTAAAGAATTAGTGATTAGTTGGTACCATGTCAAACTTGCTCTAAAATGCTGTGATTGTGCTTTGGTTACAGTGACTCCTCACACACAGTGCAGACTCAAGTTGTTGAAATTGGAGAGAATTAAAGATTACCTGTTAATGGAGGAAGAATTTATCAGAAATCAAGAACAGATGAAACCTTTGGAAGAAAAACAAGAGGTGAGGTTTGCGTGAACTGTTACTTCTAATGTTACAGTAAATGCTCTTAATTAATGTGAACTACTTCTTACCAAAGCAATGGAAATAAAGTGCCACCAGTGTGCAAGTTGATACAAACATATCAGGTTTATTACAATTCCTCATTAATTGTTTTAGACCAAGCATGGATCACTACAGATGAAGGAGTTTTTTGTTTCTTAATGCTCTGTCAAAGTGCAACTTCTAGATACCCATCAACAGAGAAAGAAGATTCTAGTTATTCACATCCATATAAATAGTGTCCAGAGGGTAGGACTAAAATAATCGTGGATTTTGTTACTGACCTCTGCTGTTACGCAGAGGGGCAGTGAAACAACAGTAAGAAAGACGGGTTCTGCTATGTTCTGTCTGAGTTGTTGAGCCAGTGTTGTACAAGAATGTTTTGGCTGTGTTGTTCAGTTGTTTCTTGGATTCTTCTTGACAACAGGAAGAAAGATCCAAGGTGGATGATCTGAGAGGAACACCGATGTCTGTGGGTACCTTGGAGGAGATCATTGATGACAACCACGCCATTGTGTCCACATCAGTGGGATCAGAACACTATGTCAGTATTCTGTCTTTTGTGGACAAGGACCTGCTAGAGCCAGGCTGCTCTGTTTTGCTAAATCATAAGGTGAGTTGTTTTTATAAAATGAAGTTTCTTGCAAGTTCTTGTACTGTTTTTAACTGGCCTTTTTTTTCTGAAGACCACAAGAGAGAGAATGCTGTTTATTTCACACACCTAAATAAGTGGGCATAGGGATTAGACTTCATCTTGTATTAATAATGCTGTTTGCCTCCTTTGACAACTCTTAATTCTTGATT
The DNA here is from genome assembly GCA_013398015.1 of Oreocharis arfaki. Taxonomy (NCBI): domain Eukaryota; kingdom Metazoa; phylum Chordata; class Aves; order Passeriformes; family Paramythiidae; genus Oreocharis; species Oreocharis arfaki. Next base: position 251,088 of record VZRR01010029.1, on the reverse strand, counting down.
TAGGTTCATGCTGTGATAGGAGTCCTGATGGATGACACAGACCCTTTAGTGACTGTGATGAAAGTAGAGAAAGCTCCTCAAGAAACGTATGCTGACATTGGTGGCCTTGACAACCAAATTCAAGAAATCAAGGTATTCAGTTGTACTCATTTACAAAGTTAAGCCAGCAATGTAGCTGTTCTGCTAGGAGCTCCAAAGGGAAACAGCAGGACTGGCTGCTGTTCCTGTAGTGGTGTCCTTTATCTTTCTATGGGGCATTTCTTCATTAGATTTCACCAGGCAGATTCATGGACCTCAATCTTTTAAGTGGGTCACCAGAGGCTGTGTGCACAGGAACCTTTCACAGTTGCTCAGGAAGTATGGAGCCAAGAGCTCATAAAATCTCTCTAATAGCTTATTACTTTGCAACATGTAAAGTTTCAATTGTTGCACGATGAAAGTTAAATTGTAAAAACTGCAGAGGTTATTTTCAATGTCTGATGCTGTGCAATCTAAGGCTTGAGTCTCTCAGGGAGATTGGGTTTTTTTGCATTTGTTTGTTGTTTGGTTGGGCTGGGTTGGGTTGGTTGCTTTTTTTTTCCCTTACCAGCACAACTCTACCTGAGCCTTGCTAAAACTCAACCCTTTTGTTCTGGGTAGATGTCTAAACTCACAAATGCTCTTAAAATACTGATCTGTAGTATCTGGTAACTCTTTATAGAAGGCATCTTTTCTTTCTTTTCCCTGGCCCCAAGGTCATCTCTGAATGTTTGGGGTTCAGGAACTCCAGGGTTCTAAATTTGGGATGAAGCATTGAGGATGGAGGAGGGGGAACGTTCACTGCTGCTCTACCACACATCGAGTGGAAACAATAGGAAGACCTGTGCAGATAGAGTAATTGTCTGCCTTAGAAAGGGAGGCAACAGAGAGCCATGCTTTTTAAAGTCTGGCTTGAAATCAGTTAGGTTCTTTTTGCCTTCACTGCTTTCATTATTGCTGTTCTGAAGATCCCTGCAGATCTTTGTTGGAGACCACTCACTCTTATAAAAATATGTTTGTTTCTTATGCTGCAGGAGTCTGTGGAGCTTCCTCTCACCCACCCTGAATATTACGAAGAGATGGGTATAAAGCCACCCAAGGGAGTCATTCTGTATGGCCCACCTGGGACAGGTATTTTACAGTTCAGTAACACCTGCACTGAGATAATACAAGTAAAATGATTTACACTTGGTTAGTATTTAAAGCATTGCCAAGTCTGCCACAAATTTCATACAACTGTTTTGTTAAGGCACTTTTTTTCTTCCTCTTTTTCTTTCCCTTCTCTGCAAACTAATTACAATATTTCTTTCCAACTAAAAATAGGCAAAACTTTACTTGCCAAAGCAGTGGCAAACCAAACTTCAGCAACCTTCCTGAGAGTGGTTGGTTCAGAGCTCATCCAGAAGTACCTGGGGGACGGCCCCAAGCTCGTGCGCGAGCTGTTCCGCGTGGCTGAGGAGCACGCCCCGTCCATCGTCTTCATTGATGAAATTGATGCCATCGGTACAAAGAGGTGCAGTAGTGAGCTCCACTTCACACACAGGGATTGCCAGGGACAGCCAAGCTTCACTAGAAATGCGTCTTTAGCAGCTGTACTGAGACTCAGTTTCTTTGCTCTGCTACCATTTGCATATACTGTTTTGATGTAAGCATTTGTAACACATAACACTTCAAATAACTTCCATGGAAACACAATATATCACAGCCTTCTCATACTAAATAGACACGATCAGAGACAACCTCTGTTCTCCTGCTACGTGGCAGCATCTCTTAGAGAGAGTGTCAAAACCAGAGACCCTGCGTATATCGGATCCTCTAACTGCAAGTCCATGTACAGCAATTTGCTTTAGTAATCCAGCAGTAAAGCAGAATATTTAATACAGAATACGTCCATTTGTTGTTTCTCTCTCGAGTAGGTGACTAAATACTTCTGCTCTGAGAGTGTTTTACAGAAAGTTAGGGTGTATGTCATGGAGAAGCATTGCTTGTGCCACATTAAACTCTTGTTCAGCCCATAACCAAACTGTATTACTTTGAAAATTCTTTAGGCTTGTTGGAACTGTCCAATGAAAATAGTCTTTAAAGTAGTCCATGTTTTTTAAATAAATAAAAAGGTGCTCATGCATGTTTACTACATGGCCACTAGCCCCAAGTGCCAGTATAAGCCCAAAGTGCCACTAGCCCAAAATACCAGCTGCTGCCTTATGTATGGATGCGTGTGCTTTTAAGAATTTTTTTCCTTTTTTATGTTAATTTTGTTAGATGGGGAAAAGATATTTCCAAATATTTAACAAACATAGAAAAAGAACAGATTTCCTTCACATGATGGCTGTTACATTCCTCAACTACCAGAATAGTTCAGCGTCTCTTTACTTCCCCAGATGTCACAACATGATTCTGAAAACCTGCATTTTGTTTATATGGATAAACATTTTTTTTTTTTTTAAGTCTCTCACGGATGTTTGCAAAGTACCCTTCTCCCTCTTTTGTTTATGCCTTTGTGGCAGTTACATAGTGCTTTTTCTGACTATGCTTTTTTTTTTCTTAAAGGTATGACTCAAATTCAGGGGGTGAGAGAGAGATCCAGCGCACAATGTTGGAGCTGCTGAACCAGCTGGATGGGTTTGACTCTCGGGGGGATGTTAAAGTTATCATGGCTACAAACAGAATAGAAACACTGGACCCAGCTTTAATTAGACCAGGTAAAGGACTTCCCTACTGTGTATGCTTAAGCCACTTTTCTTGTGAAAAGACTTGTCTTAACTTGACAAACAGAGGCTGGTAAAAAGACTGCGATCACTTATTCACCATCTCATGTATGCTGGTGCACCGTTAAAATCAGAACCTGTTCACAAGCTTCTAAACAGGAGAAAAATCTTGAGGAGAGAAGAAACGTGTTAATTCCTTTACATATCCATAAACAATTTGAATATTCTTCCTTTCTATTAAGATGGCACAGCCATTTTATTTGTTAAAGCAAGCTGTGTGCAGCAGCAGCAGCATACCTGCAGCAGCTGGGGAAGGCAGGGCAGCACCACCTGTGTTTAGAGGGTGAGAGCCTAAGCCTTACCAGGGAGCCTGGATTCTGGTGCAAGGAACGCAGGCTGCTCCTTACTGACCTGGCACACTCCTGCCGTTTGGGGGATGAGTGAGGGAGACGCGTGTGTTACATAGGGAGCAGGCACAGGTAGTATTGTCAAATGGCCACTAAAAATGTACCAAAGCACAGTATGTCTGTGGCGTCTGTTAAATTGGAAGGTAGAAAACAACACAAAAGAGTAAGCTGAAATAATTCTGCGGTATGAAGTTGCTGAGGTGTGTTTGGTCTGGTTTTGTCATCATTTAGCTTTAGACCCTTCAGCTCAAACCCAGTGCTGTTAGAGTACAGAGGAGATAATACTATGCCAGTACTGAAAGAGAGCTAAGATGATCTAGAGAAGTTGTTGGAAGGAAGCTTCCTACACCTGTGTATCAGGTATTTAAATTACAATTACTGCTTAAGCAACCAGGGCACTTAGAGCAGCTTGGTGGACTGATTTACCATTGTCTGGATTTATGATAGTGTGGATTGTTTTATGAGGTGGCATCACCCTCTTCAGAAAAGGTATTGTAAAGAAAAAAAGGAGGGATCTGGAGATGGAAAACACATTTAAAAAGATTGCATGTTCTAGTACCTGTTATTTCAACTGATCAAAGTCCCTACTGCCATAGAGGAAACAGTGAGTAGCAACTTCCAACTATTTTGCAAAACCTTTCTTCCTCAGTTTGGTTTTGGTTTTGTTCGGTTTTGTTTGTTTTTTAGGCTTTTTTAATAGGGCGAGTTGGCACAGTGATTGATCTTCTCTCTCTGTGTGCGTATGCAGCGGAAAATTAAAGTTCAGAGCTAAATGTAATCTAAGTGTAGAATATATTACAGGAACATAAGGATTTCTTTAACACTTTCCTGTGCTGTGAGACATTGTGATTTTTTATATTTATATATGACTCAAGGAAGGTTTCTCACGTTTCCCAGGTGAGGGGTCTCTTGCCTGCCATGACAGACTGTTTCAGCAGCATGGTATCTTTCAGCTCCAGTAGCTTCCTGTTCATTGCAAACAGTCTGACCTCCCTTTCTACTCCATCCTGATTCATTGTGGCAGGAAGAATCGTAGAACTGTTTAGGTTGAAAAGAACCTTTCAGATCATTGAGTCTACCGTTAAGCTAATGTGGCCAAGTTCACCACTAAGCCATGTCCCCAAGTGCCACTTCTGCACCTCTTTTGAGCACTTCTAGGGATGGTGACTTCACCCCTTCCCTGGGCAGCCTGTTCGAATACTTGACAAACCTTTCCATGAAGAAATTTTTCCTAATATCCAATCTAAACCTCCCCACGTGAACTTAAGGCCATTTTCTCTTGACCTGTTTCCTGGGTGAAAAAAGCAACCCCCACCTGGCTACAACCTCGTTTCAGGTAGTTGTAGAGGGTGATACAGTCATCCCTGAGCCCCCTTTTCTCCGGACTAAACATCCCCAGATATTCCTTCAGATGTTCCTCATGTGGCTTGTGCTCCAAGACCCTTCACCAGCTCCATTGCCCTTCTCTGGACACGCTCCAGCTTAGCAGTTACTGTCAGTCACACCCTTCAGGTGTTCTTCCTGCTGTTTCCTACAGCTGCATGCAAAAAACCTAAGACTGAACTTTTCTTTTGCACAGGACGTATTGACAGGAAAATAGAGTTCCCTCTACCTGATGAAAAGACAAAGAAACGAATCTTTCAGATCCACACAAGTAGGATGACGTTGGCAGATGATGTGACTTTGGATGAGCTGATTATGGCAAAAGATGATCTCAGTGGTGCAGATATTAAGGTCAGTGCACATCACCATTGTTTATACTTCAATGCAAAAATCAAATCTCATTTTTGCTGCATCCAGAACTGTTGTCTGTTGAACTGTTCGCCAGTTTTCTGTGCTTACATCACTGAGGGAAGGGGATGGCTTTAAAATACCTTTTATGAGTACCAGGTACTTTGCTGTACAGATGGGAAATCATCAAAATCATAATTGTGAGGTAGCTTGTGTTGGTAAGAGTATGTAACTGTGTTATCTGAATATGAAATTTTAAAGTAACAAAGTAGAAACCAAAGGAGAATATGGAATCTTGTGCAAGGGTATTAAACATTAGTTAAGATAGTGCAGCATAAGTAGCATTTTTGGTTTTGGTTGCATGTTGCAAGCAGATAAAAATGTAACTGTATTACGAAGCTTCAGCCATACCCAGTCTTGCTACAGTTACCACACTCATGAGCTCAAACCAACATGACACAACTGTCAAGTCCTTGCAGAAGGATCTCACAGCTGGGCATGTCTGTCCTTGCACAAGGGAAATTACTATTGTCACAAAGCTGCCTTTCTGTCAGGGAAGTGTGACTGGTGACTTCTGTCCTTTCGGACACACTCACCTGGTGTTATCCAGCCTGCTTCAGTGCTACGGAACAGTATCAAACTTAAGAAGGCTCCTCACCTCTACAGTTACTGGAGCAGTGGGAAGATGCAGCTGCCTTTGAGGGTGTGGCTTGAAGGGGTTGCACAGAACCTAAGTAACTATTCTTCCTTTCTGTGTTGCAGGCAATTTGTACAGAAGCTGGACTGATGGCTTTGAGGGAACGGAGAATGAAAGTAACAAATGAAGATTTCAAAAAGTCTAAAGAGAACGTTCTCTATAAAAAGCAAGAGGGAACCCCTGAGGGACTGTATCTTTAAGTCATCTGTCTCTTTGAGAACTATACAGAACTCTCTGTGTTGATGAGTCTTGTAAAACCACACAGCTAGTTTGCATTCATGAACAGGTTAAAAGCTGGTGGGTTGTGGGTTTTCAGTCAGTGTAACTCTTCACTTCCCAATAAAACATTTATTTGAATTGAACTATTTTGGTGGCAAAGCCCTGCTATTTACATGGAACTGTTGCATTCTCTGACTTTCAAGAACAAGTGCTGATGACCCAAGAGTGCTTGTCTCAGCAACCCACACCACGTGGGGCAGGGAGCAGTGCAGGTGCCCCAACCCTCCTTAGGCATGGCAGTCTCTTAAAACTACTCTAGCATTGTTCTTGTTCTTGATTACCTTCTTATATGCTTTTTTCAGGGGCTAACTAGGACAAGTGTCACTTTTGAGTAACCTCAGTGTCATCAGTCATTTATACATGAAAATCAATGACAAGTGTGCAACCCTGAGTAACACTGAGTACACTTTAAAGGTACCCATCTCTAGCACTTGCATCTTATAAGAGAGCAAGATGGATGCTCATTAGTAATCTTACCTTAAGTATCTCAACATGTTTGGATAGGGTACTTGTAAGATTAAAGTTTATATATTTGTTTTTCCCACAAGGGTTACAGTTCATTACATACACATCCAAGCTAGAGAATGTCTCTGAAAGGAACCAACACAGTAGGAACAGACGGAGGGCCCCATGCTGCCCAAGGCAGGACATGTGTGCTCATAAGGCACCAGCCCCAGAGCTGGAGGTGCAGGGTCTGTCATGCAGCAGATGTGCACAGAGAAATTCTAACTACACATCCCATGCTTGGTGTTCTACAGTATAACCTTTAATTCTTCCCCTCTACACAAATCTGTGCAGCTCCATTCCCATGGGGGTAGATGTCTGTTGGCTCAGCTGTAGCCATGCATATACTGCTTACAAAGTATCCTGTGAAGAGTTTGTTAAGTTCTAAGTAATTAATTTCCAAATGTTGTATGTGTGACCTTTAAGGTTTATATAAAGTTCCACATGCAAACCAGTTATGCAACGTGCAGTCTTTGTTCTGAAAACTTTCTGTGGGAGCAAACGCAGACCAGTAACAGACGGTGGAGAGTTACACCCAGAGCAATGCCTTTGCTTACTGCCAGTGCTCCAACAACAATGGCAGCAGCAGGGCCAAGGGATTTTATTTTTCTATGTAAAAATAATGTGGTTCATTGTTAAAAACGAACCCTACAGATGAATGGAGTCCTTTATTTAATCTGGATGACAGAAACCCTGAAATAGAATTGTTTTTCATCTGGAGCTAGAAAAACAAGTTTTATTACCCATTCTTATAAACCTTAGGAGATCTGTCTCCTTGAAAAGGTCACAAAAAGCTAGGGAGTTTTTAGCACTTTCTAATCATGGCAGTTGATCTCATCATTGCTTGAGGGGCTGAAGAGCTTTATGACATGTGTGGCAAGCAAGGTGCTTTTTATTTGGGACATGGCTGTTACTGCTGGCTTGAAGCAACAGCCACAAAGAGGTGAGTTCAGCTCCCTGAAGAGCAGCTGCACTGCATTAAATGAACCCAAGGACTCTGTTCTAGTACCCTCTCTGCCACCGCAGGAACTGAAAAACATACAGGTTTGAAAATTCAGTTCTTAGCTTTTGCAGCGGAATTGTTTCTGCCACTTGCACCCAAGTTTCTGAACTTGAAGATCAAGACAAAAGTAGTAAATACCAGGAGAAAGTGAACAGCAAGTATATTCCCCACAAGGATAGGAAAGCTGTTGGGGTCTGAATTAAAAGGCAGGACTTGTTCCAGGAAGCCTCTGACCATCCAAATAAAGGAAACAGCCCAATGCTGCTTTGGGAGAAACTGTGCAAAGGAAAGGACTCAGGACAGGATGCATGGAAGAACAGAAGAGAAAAGTGACAGATACAGAAGTCATTGCTGCCATCACTGGGAGTTTTCAAATGTGAGTGGAAAGGGAGCTAGGTAATCTTATCTAGGCTCCCTGTCTCACAAAAGGTTGGAGCAGACAATCTTTCCCTCCCAGCCTGGGCAGGAGCACCATCAAGCTTCTCCCCTCTCCATGGCCTTTTCAGGGCTTCAGAGGAAATGGCATTCTGCTGTGACAGGAAAGCATAAACAAACACAGGCATAATTTGCCATGTTACTGTTCAGGGTACAGAGGAACTTCTGCCTTCAATTCAGGAGCTCTGTCATTTTTGTAGGAAGTACAGATTTAAAAAATAAACTATATATTTTTCACAAAGACTAATCAATTACTTTCACAGCAAAACCAGCATCACTTGAAACTACATCAATATTATAAGGCTCTTCAGAAGTGCTGTAATACCATTTAAAATTATATACATTCCCTGCAATATTTAAAATAATTTTAGAAAGGAATAAATGAAATGCAGCCTGAACTAAAATGTATTCTACCTTGTATCATGGTGGCAAACCTGAGCCAGAAGTTGTGTGTCTTTGTCCAGACATAGTTTCATGTATAATCAGATCTCACCTGCTGGATGATCCCAATTGCTTTAGTGCTGCTAATGACAATTCATTTTCCAATGAAAAGCCTCTGAAGCAGTTTTGAGTATTCAGTGGCTGCAGGCATTCTTGTTTCAGAGGAAAATCTGGTTTCTGAGCTGAACAGTCCTTTCCATATTTCAGCATATTCAGTCTTACAAAATAAATGTATGACATAACTGTATCTTTAAATTGTTACTGTATTTCATATTACTTCTCTAGGAGCTTGCTTAAAGTCTCTTGGAATAGAAACTGCTTTTCAAACAATCATAGCAGACTATGCCTTCTTTGATGAGAATCAAATACAGATCAAACCTCTACTTCTCTTACGACAATTGCCTGGATTTGGGTCAAAGGCAAGTAATCAATTACAAAAATTTGTTTAGAAGTGAGCTGCTTAGAGATGCATTATGGACACATTTTCATTTTTAATACACTCAGAGTTCTATTAAATTAATAAATAAAAACCAAGTTACTTTTGAAATTTCAAATATTCAGGTATATTTATCATAAATATTTATATTAAAATGGTCATCTGTCAAAGCATACCAAAATAGGTGCCTGCTCAAACAAAAATTTACTTTTTACTCACAGTGTATGTACAGATGGCTGTTTGACTGGGTAGTTACATATACACAGGCATACTAAGCTGAAGGAAATTACTGAAGTCTGCCAACTGGAGGACAGTGGAGCATCCATTTGGCAGATGTTTATTTCCTGTGCTGCTCACCAAGCCATAGTTGGCATGTACTGAACCTCTTCTGAGCCCTAGGGAATGTAATTTCAAACAATAGAATAAGAAATGCGGGCAGCTTTCAACAGGAGGCTATTTAAAGAGGGTATCCTTCTGTGGGAGCCAGCAATACTTCAGAGAAATGGATCCATTACTGCAGGCAAAATGCAGTCCTTGATTCCAGAATACTTGCAGGTACTAGAACTCCATTTTGATAAGAATTTATATAAAAGATTTAACAACAACAAAAATATATGAAGTACATAGTACCCAAGTCCCAACAGAGCTCCTGTATGAAAAGAGATGGATCTAAATTGTTAGCTTTGGAAGTAGCTTCTGTACTTTTTCCGCTCTGCTACAATCATCTTTTAAATCTCGAGAAGTAGATCCAGCTCTTCCATAGGTACCCGCACTCTCAGTTCTTTTTCAGTCATTAGATCGAGCGTCTCTTGCAGATCATCAGGGAAATACTCCACTGCATCCATATAGAGTACCTGGAAAAACAACAAGAATATTTTCTGTGTGACTTTCTAGCAAGAAACACAGTATAAAGAAGTAGGTGAACAGCAACAACTCCGTAGCAAGAACATAAGAAATACTGTGTATTCTTTAAAGTAATACAAACAGGATTAGTACTTCTACAGTGACAGCCAAGCAGACGTTTAATCAAGTCTTTTCCAACTCTTACTAAATACCTTCATTCAAAAAGATAAAATTGAGGTCAAGAGGCACTGGAGCATTTGCAGCATACACAGACATTACCTGAGGAGTTGCAGGTTCTCCTCAGTAAGTTTATATAATATTACATAAATAAATTTTTATTTGGCTATGTATTTCTGATACCACCATGCTCATGATAAAAGTCTGAAAGGCTCAATCATTTCTCAGTCACACAGGAATTATTCCTGCTGTGCATCAATGCAACACCGTTCTGTCCTGAAACACAAACAGCACTGACTATTGACCCTGTTTCCATTTAAGACGCATCTCTTATTTGCAGAAAATCCCAACATTACTGTGGAGGCTGGTGGGCCTAATGAACAATGGACTAAGAGAGTCCATTGTCGGGACAGCCCCTGGGAGATTCACCCCTGGTCAGGGTGAGAGAAAGGCCCCTCCCAGGACGCTCTGTTCCATTGTGCTGATGTACCCCAGTTCCGCTCCCCGGTTGCCCCTCGGCCTCCCCGCCCCTTTCTGCCTTATCTGGAAGGTTCTCCCATCTCCCTGTTCCCCATTGGCCCCGCCCCCTCACTGCTCCCTCAGAGCATCCCTATTGGCTCCTGTACCCTGGCCCCGCCCATGCACCGCCCCCATGCCCTCAGTTCATTGGTCCCTGATGCTTTCCCTCCCCCATATATAAACCTAGAGTCCGCGTTGTTCTGGGTCTTATGTTCCTGGATCCTTTCATGGTGTGGCTGCAATAAACCCTCCCGTGGAATACCACACAAGGACCCTTCCTGACTCTTTGCCTTCAATCCATTGTCTAAGCTAGCTTCTGGCTACAACACATTACTTCCTCAGAAACCTCTCCTTTCATTTGCATCTAAGTCCTTACAACAACTACTAAAAATAAACCTTTTTTTTTTTCAAGCACAGAACTTCAAAAATTAAAGTACGATGACAAGTTTACCTGTTTTCTGTGCTTACCTTCGCCCAAGGACAGCTCTGAAGGGCTTTATAAAACAACCCTTTACTTTTTTCTTTTTTTCCTAGCGAAGCCTGTGTGATAAAAAAAGTTCATACTTCAGTGCAGTAATAGCTGAAATATTGAAACAATTACTTCTGAGACAAAGAAATGATTGCTGAAAAGCTCAATGTTCTTCTGTTGAGAAATCCTTTTTACTATATGCTGTGGCAGCTATGCAATTTGTTGGGTTACACTCTTCAGATGTCTTACAGGAGTTTCAGGGCTTTACTTGTAAGGCAGCACTCAGTCTTCACACCCTCTTATGAGGTATTTCCATACTTCGACAGTATCTTCCAGGAGCCTTCACTTCTCCAAGATGAATGACCACCAGTCTCCAAGCCTCTCCCTGTACAACACATGCTCCAACCCCTTATTCATTTTCATGGTTCTCAGCTATTCAAAAGGAACCTGGACAGACCTAGAGTAGAATATGGTGCTTTGGCCACTCCTCTTGATTTTTATCAGCTGCAAACTTGCTGATGGTACAGACTCTCATCATCCAGATCATTACTGAATATGTTAAAGGGCACTGGTCCCAGTATCAATCCCTGGGGTACAGCACCAGTGGCTGGACTGAAGCAGGAGTTCATGCTGCTGACTACAAGCCTTTGAGCCTGGCAGTTCAGCCAGATTCCAGCCCACATCACTGTCCACTTACCTAATCCATATTTCATCAGCAAAGAGAAATCTACAGAACTTAGGGTAGTACTGAACAATCACAACTTCTTCTGTAACTATATCTGAAAATTTTAATGTTTCTAATTGATTTTGCTTCTCTAAACAACGTTATTCCAAGCTATTACTGTAACAGGATTTTCCTCCATCTTATTAGCATCTAGTAAATGCTCCTTGTTGTTATTGTGAAAAAGTTATCTTCCATGAATGAAGCACTAGTGATAAAATACACTACTCTTTAGCATTTGTGCATACTGGGGTGTCATTATTAGTTTGCAAAGAATAACAGTAATTCAGTTGTACATTCCTACAAAGTTGTATAAAATATTTACAAGCACCTATTTGTGTAAAAATGATTACACTTAACAGTCCCATGCAAGAGATCTTCTCAAACACAAAACAAGATCTCTCCTTCCCCTGCCTCCTCTCTATTTCACAGCCTTCTGACTGCTGATCCCCCTCTGACAACTTATTACACCAGGGGATGTGGACAGAGGAGTAACACCGGGGAATGAAAGTCATTACTTCAGTGTTTTCATCTTCCCTGTTGTACTTTGGAGAAGCAAGACAATCAAGATGGCAAAGCTGACTATATGGCTATTTTATTTGTGTACTTCCATGGGGAACTACGGAAGAAACAAACATTATTGCTTTTTAGCATTAAATTGCAATGCCAGTTAACATAACTTTTATATGCAGCTTTTAAGATTCAAAAGACAGTCAAAATTGAAGGCAAATTATAGAAGCTATAGCTACGTTCTGCCTACCATGCATTTATTTTGCATGTGGACTGCACCTCAAGTGTTGAGGGAGCTGGCAGATGTCACTGAGAGGTCACTCTTGACAATCTTTGATTGATCACAGCAACTAGGAGAAGCATCCAAAGACTGAAGAAAGTAAAACATCGCTCCTGCTTTCAAGAAGAGGAAAAAGGAGTACGCAGTGAACTACAGGCTGGTCAGCCTCACCTTGTGCCCTGGGAAGGTGACAGAGCAGCTAACCCTGAAAACCATTTCCAGGCACGCGAATGAAAAGAAAACCAGCAGCAGACAGTGTGAATTCACTAAAGGTCATGACTGACCAACGCAATAAACTTCCATGATGAAATGACTGGCCCGGTGGATAAGGAGAGAGCAGGGGACATTGTCTATCAGGACTTCAGGAAGGCCTCTGATGCTGTCTCCTATAAGAGCCTCCTAAATAAGCAGATGACAAAAAATATTGTATGCACAGGCAGTGAGAAAACTGTCTCAAAGTCTGGGCCCAGAGGGTGGTGATCCATGGAACAAGTCTAGTTGCAGGTCAGTGACTAGCAGTACCCCCGGAGGCTACTGGGACCAATCTCATTTAACATCTTTGTTAATGATCTGGCTAATGGTGCAGAGTACACTGCTCAGCAAGCCTGCAGATGACACAAAACTGAGAGGAGTGGCTGATACACCTGAGGGTCATGTTGCCATCCAGAGGGATCACAATGGGATGAAGAAATCAGCTGACAGGAACCTAGAAGTTCAACAGAAGTGCAAATTCCTGCACCAATATATGCTGGAGTCTACTCCACTGGCAAGCAGCTTCACATCTATTGATATCTTATACTTTTTATCTATGCAAGATGACAGACACAATGTCTGCAGCGATATTAAGACTACACTGTCAGAAGCTGTTAGTCCTAATCCATGTGAATTACCTTTTCTTTAATGTTCCCAACAATAAGGAGCAGTACAATTCAAATATTATCACCTTGCAAATCACAGAGGCATGACAGCATTTAGTATTCATTTTTCTAAGCAGTATTCCAGCCGTGTTTGTGAGAATTCCAAAACAAAACAAAACTGATACTCTTCTTCTTACCATAAAGTTCAAATACATTCTCCATAGGAGTGGACAGTGGGTACCATTTTCACTCTGAACTGCATGTTCAAATAGAGCTACAATCCGATTTGTTAATCCAGTTTCAGGAATAGTACTATGTATTTCACCAACATCTGCCCTGAAACAGAGGAGAGAAGAAACAACAGTCCTTTAAACCTAAGCCAAGGGTCCACATCTGGGTAAGAAGGGGTAAAGAACGATGTACTGTCTGTTCACAGTACCGTATACAGGAGGTTTTGGTAATTCGTGCTATAAACTCAATGTTACAAACCAGATTTTTAGCACTTGCTAATGAAATCAACACATTTCTAAATAGGAAAACTAGGAAAAAATATAAATTAAGTATTTTTGTGAAAACTCATGTAGCATGTTCAAAAATAATTTCTCTCTGAACATGATAATCCAGTATCTCATGATCTTAAAACATCTTAGTCTACCTCCAAGATTATTTATCATTCTAAGCTTGGCAGAGAAGCTCAAAAGAAATTCAAGTTTGGATCAGCACATCTTCTGGTGCCCAGGCAAGTTTGTTTAAATTTACCCCACACTTTTTAAAAGCCATACATTGGTCTTCAATCAAAGTCAAAATTAAAACTCTAGATTTCAATCACAACTACAACAGTAATTTTCACCCAGAGATTCAAATCCCCTAAGTTCCAGGCAGAACACAAAAGCAGGTATGTAGTTTTCACCAAAGCACTGATTTCCTTCTACAGCTGATACAGACTGGCTTAGTTTTGATGGCTGAGCTTGAAGAAACAGACTGGAGCACTGATGGCAACATCACTTGTCTGTGCATGTTCTCTTAGCCTGCCAGCTTGTTCTACTCTCCATTAACACTTGGCTCCTAACCTGTCTCTTTTTTTCATGGACCTTTGAAGTAATTTTCCCTCTCATCTTAACCTTTGCCATGAGGGAAAATTATGTAACCTACTCTGCATGGAGTCAAACATTTGAAGCCTTGTACCTAACACTGACTTACGCACATTCCTGTTTTACCGTTCATGTTCATTTTTTCATCTGAATTCTATGCACTTAAGCAGAAATACACACCAGAATATGAAATAGTCAGACATAACACAGACATTTCCTTGTTTTGTCACAACATCACAAACCATTATTTTTATGCATGACTGACAGGCCACTTATCTCTCTACTGCAGTAGTTCAGCTCTGCTCTTGCAACACTCAACCTGCTCCTTATAAACATAATCTATAGGAAAGGCTTTGCTAGCAGTGAACAATCTGGAAACGAACTCAATGTCACTGAGAAAATATTTCTGAAATTTTCAGTTCCAAGTAACAAAAATGGAAACCTATAATAGTGTTAATCTGTAATTAACAGTAAATCAAATTACAATCCTCCTTTACATTTAGCAGCTGTAGAACTCTTATTACAATTTAGGATGACACAGACTAACAGCTCAGGAATGTCACTGTCATGTCTGAATGCCTGTTGCCAGCCTGCAGCAATCAAAGAAGTGGATGCCCCACCATTTCAAAGCATACTGATAATTATGTAATTTCACCAAGTGTGAATATCGTGAGCCTACAGCTATGTAAAACTTCCAGGTAACTCTTTCCTAGAAATCTGTTGCTATGTGCAGACACAACCAAGCTGTTGATGTCACTGGAGATATGGAGGTAGCAGTGGATAGGTAGCTTCAAACAATGAGAAGACAACAGCTAAGAGACTAAGCTCTAAGAATGAACAAGCACCTTGTTCCCTGTATTTCCTACCCTTTTCTCCTTTCTCAGGAGCAAAAAATCTTAGCCCAGACCACTGCAAATTCATGGAATTTCCAGCCTCTTCTACCTAGTAATAGCCCCATATGAAAACTGAACTCTCAAGGACTCACTATGGAAACAGATCTGCCACAACTGTATTCTGTGATTCAGGAGTAAAGTAGGGCAGCCAGCTCAGACAGAAACTGCAGTGTAGCTCTGTATTATGCTCTTTATTGCTGTAGTACTAAAATGCTGCAGTTTCTAAGCTCACAGTGTCTCTCTTGGCCATCTAAGCAGGCTTAGTTATTTAATAATTCATTAAAGAAATGTGTATCATCCTGATGCTAGCAGCAAGTAATCAAACAAATTCAAATACAATCTGGCTCAGTAGAAAGGACATAAGGCTATCACCCAGGGCTCTAATTCATTTCAAGATTCTGCCACTGACTCCCTGTTCAGCCTTGAACAAAAAACCTCTAGCTACAGCTTCTTCATCTGAAAAATGAAAACCGTGATAGCATTTTCTCTCCTCTGTTAAGTGATTAGACAGATTCAAAAAAGCGTAATTGTAAGGAGCTGCAAGGTATTACCTCTGGACCTTCTCTGTGAGTTTTTTTCTCATCTGCTCTGCTTGAATTGCAAACAGCCATGGCTCTAAAGAGTTAGCAGACCTTGTGACACTATCAAAAAATCTTCGTGCTTTGCTCGCACTGTGAGACTTCCTTTGGATGTGGATGTATGACCTCCAAAGAGATTGGTTGCTAGGATACCGTTTCAGAGCCTCTGTTAGTGCCTCTCGCAGGGGATTCAAAGGATAAACACTAATTTTCATGTGGAATCTCAGTAAATTTGTATGCAGCAGTGTGACAGCTTCAAGAGCAGTGGGAAAATTTAGAATGCCAAAATTCTCGCCAGTATTTTCACATTTCTGTGAACCAGAAGCTTCAAGTTTTTCTGAAGCCTGGGTATAAATTAATACTGCAGCATCAATCCCAACAGTCAAATACTGGAACAGTGCATAACAACCAACCAGGTTAACCAGCTGATCGGTGTCATTGACCTGATCATGATCAGAAACTGGTGTTTTACTTAAATAATCTTGCAGTGCATGCTCATATGTTTTACGAGCTTTCAAGACATTCACAGATAACACTTGTCCACTATAGGGCACATATGGTCCATTTTCAGTCAATTTGGTCAATATATGAACAGCACGTGACATAACAGCTCCTTCTATACTTTCCAGCAGTTCCACTTCCAGCTGAGCATAAAGCAGGCTGAGGCTGCAGAGCTGGGCACTCTTCAGTCCTCCTGTCCCTGCTGTGCAAAGAGCTGTGTCAAACACCTTCCTGGCATCATCTGTGTTACCAAGCAGCCATTCCAAGTATGCATAAAGTTTCCAGAGACAAAGGTTGTTTCGGTTGTCAGGTGCTTTAAGGAAATTCTTGGCCAACTTTTTACTCTTCCTCCCTTGTGCTTTTAGCTTCTTTTTCTTTTTTGCTTGGAGACACTGAATTACCTGCAGGGGAAAATAAACAGAGCATACTTTGAGAGGGATGAAAGAAGAAAGGAGAAAGAAACCCTCACAGCAATTTTTTATTTCATTCTTGTATTTTGTTTTCATATTGTTTCATATTTTACAACCAGCCAGATCTGTTGCTCCTGAACACTGTGGTCACAACTGCCTGTTGTCAGCTCCCTCCAACATAGTCAAATTACAAAAGATTATCATTCTTACTCCTGCTGCTGACATTAAGTAATAATATCAAACGTCACTCTTTTAAAAGGCCAACTGCTCACACAGAGCTGCAAACTTGTGATGGTTGAGAAAAGGAAAAAAAAATTACGTAGCTTATGACTACCACAAATAAACCCAAGTAGCTTTTCACAGCAGGCAACATGCTAACAGATAAATGTAGAGATTGGATGGGAAGATTATAGGACATGAGATCTTCTGGTCAGGTAGTGCTGAGGTAAGAGAGAGTGAGCTGACCCATAAGGAAACACAATATCAAACTTTCTTAAGAACTAGGAAGGCAACCTGGAACCTCTGCCCTTCTGTGGGCATTTATTAGAGCAGTTTTATTTGAATAAATCCATATGCATAGAATCACAGAATTTTTAGGGTTGGAAAGGACCTTAAAGATTATCTAGTCCCAACCCCTCCTGCTGCAGGCAGGGACACCTCACACTACACCAGATTGTTCAAGGCCTTATCTAACCTGGCCTTGGACACTGCCAGAGTCAGGGAAAGTGATACAGTGTTACATCCTTCAAGAACACTACAAAAGTAACTTGTATAGAAGGCACAAAGTTTCTTGATTAGGTGCTTCTGTTATGGCATCAGGGATTATCCACTTAGTACTTGGCTAACTCACTTTGCACTATAAAAAAAACCCTTGCAGCGATTCCTGTCCGGCATACAATGTATCATATAATAACATTTATCCAAAACTTCAAAAAATAGCTTGCTACAGGCATGCCACTCTGTAACATGTACTGAAGGAAAGGGGTTTTCGGTTTGCTTTTTTTTCTCCTTGTGCAATGTTAACTGGCATTTCCTGATTTGAATACTTAGTCCTGCAAGACAACCTTCATGAAGATTTATTTTAATTCAATATAAACATCAAAACAGAAGAAAGCCACACATCACAAAATTGATTATATGCAGACTCTTCATTACCTTAGATATTTCATACTGTAGCCAACAAATGGCCAGGTCAGACTTTTCCTTTCCTGTAAATATCTGGGACAGAACATGGAAGACATTCTGGATGAACTCCTCTCCTTCTTTATAGTGGCCTATCTGATGTCTGCCTCGTAACATTGTATCCATATGACCAATACTGTTGAATCCAGAAAGTGGAAAACCAACAGTAGTCAGCGGTTTATCATCATAAAGCACACTATCAAAGATGTTATTTTCATCCATGGCAACATAGAGACTGGAAGGAAAGGGTTTACTTGTACATGGAACTCCCAGGAATTGCAAAAAAGAGTATAATAGTTGATGTTGAAGTTTTGGATTAGAAAGACGGATTAAAGATGGTCCAAGATCATCAAACAAAACCTAAAAAAATCCAAATTAAAACAAATTCCATTAATTTATGCAATCAAATAAAAGCAGAAAATATGTAATTTATATAATGAAAGAACTTTTTCAAATCAATAGGATTTAGAAATACTATTAAATGCCATTGAAATACTATTAATACTTTTGAAATACATTCAAATTAAAATGGACAAGTTAAACATGCAATCTGTTTTTCCAGTCAGACTGTAAATTTGCTATCAAGAGATTTTTTCGCCTGTGAGCAACAAAGACATCCACAGAAAACTTACAGAATGAAGGTCTGGAAGACTTTATTGCATAAGCCATTTAACACATTCTAATTTGAAAATCAATGTCTGATTTGACCTATTTCCCAAGGAATAAAAATTACCCCACTATCTGACTTGAAGGCAATGAAAATTCTGTTTATTTAATGCACATTTCTTCTTAAACACATATTTCTGTGAGATTTCTCCATCCAGATGACAGGAATCACTGAGTAGCAAAGACAGGCTATCTGCCTGCAGACTTTCCAAAGTCTACCGTGAGCTTCCCATGGTCTTCAGAAATCTCAGCACAAAACCTCAGGCAAATTTTGAATTTCAAAAAAATATCTTTTTTCCAACCAAAGAAAATTTTTACTCTTCTAAAATATCCACAAACATGGCAATGAATTCAAAATAAAGGACAACTAGTCTTATCATCTCCCCTTGTTCTATTATAGCAAAGTCACCTGTCTTTCTGGATCTTCACAATCTTCTTCAGTTTCCTTTTTGGTTTTGTCTGGCCTCCAAGGTAACCAGTGCCTTGCTTCACGGGAATATTCAATATCCAACCAAATATGCCACTTGGGAAGAGTTTTATCTTTTATTTCTTGACCCTCATCTATCTCTTCATCATCCTCATCATCTAAAATCAAATCAGTATATACACACACAAAATTATTACAGAAAAATTAATCCACCAAATACAAAGGCCAGACATGACATACACTTTAACTGCTTTAACAATGGAAATAAATACAGCATTAATAAAACAACACACAAGACATAGCTGAGAATTTCCACATCATAGTTCTGGGTTTTGACACCAAGTCTGCAAGAATAGGAAGGTAGGAAGCTTCCAAACTTTTAGAAGCTGTGAATCAGTGTCAGGACTCGAACTTTCTCACAGAGGAGAAAAGATAACACTGACAGGCTGTAGAACACTTTTATCAACACCAATTTGCAAGCAACAGCCAAGAGTCAGTAATCCTTCTGTGCAATTTAGATTCTTCACTTCATACCTGGGCACAAAATTTGAAGTATGTTCTATGAATACTAGTGTGCATAAAACATTTTGAGAAAACCACAGTACATAAAAAGTGGCACTTTAATATTAAACATTGCAAAACAATTTTGGCCATGTTGCTTTATAGTAAGTGGTACTTTCAGCATTTTAATTAATGTTCAGTTGAAACAACCCATGTAGTTAAACACACACACAAAAGGACGTGCTTAACGGCCTTATCTAACTATGATAATCTTTCTGGACTATTGGATAAAATTACCACATTTTTCTTCTGACAGCAATGCATTAATTCTGTGCAGAAACTGAGGAGTATCTATAAGCAAAGGGAAAGCTTGTAGAGATGTTTCTTTTTTATTGCTGAGGAAAAAAAATAGCCCTCAAAATTTGCCTGCATTATAAAAATCAAACCATTTCTACACCACCTCCAAATTCTTGATCCTGACATCTGCCACTGAACTAGGTGAAACACTCCCAATCCTAGCTCTTCTCAAATTTCAGGTAAAACAACCAGGTGAAATACTCCCAATCCCAGCTCTTCTTACTTTTCAGGTAAAACAACCAGGTGGTTACAAGATTTTTACTCTCTATATAATTTCATGATCAACAGTATCTCCTTTAGTCAGCAACTCTATGAAAAAAGACAGCATTTCCACAATCTAATCAAAGTTTGAAGAAACCTGACTGTTTTTAATGAACACATTTAATTGTAGATTGCACCTGAACTTCAGGGGTTGACACACATGGGGTACATACTGGATCTGCCCAAGACTGGTCCTCTTCTCTATAATGAGTTTTCTCAATCTGTGAGCAAAATGCCTAGAGCCATCAAAAATAAAACTGCTGACCTCAGTTACGGGCCAAGGAAATTCCATCTTAATCCAAGGACAAGGGAGGCACATAATTATCTTTCACTTCCTTTGTTTACTAAAAGCAGACCCAAACTTGCTCCATCAGAGTTGTTACAGCAGTAGTATTAGCAAAAGCAAAGACCGCTCACCTTTGGTCAGACATATTCCAGCCTCCTGCTTCCCTGCAAGCTTTATCTGCTTGAGAAACAGTGCTTGACAAGAAAGGAAGTGCTGCAGACCACAAGCCAAAGTGAGGCTAAGCAGCAGGGAGTGTTTTCTGCACCCCTGCTCATCCAGAAGCAATCCAGCCAAGTGAAGACACAATTCCTCCATTTAACGCATCACAAAGAGAAAGGAAAGGTTTTCCTCCTATTTTAACTATACCTTTGCTTAAGAAACTCAAATCTGATTCTAGAAATAGAATCATAAATCTAGATATCCTTGAGGTAACTGTCATCTAATACTAAAATCCCACCTCATCTAATATGGTGAAAGGGTCTTAAGGGAAGTAGCTTCCTTTCACTTCTGATGGGTGTGAATCTCCACCAAGTACTCACAGCTTTAGCTCTAGCTTTTCAACATGAAGTGGAGGATATGCCATCCTCTCCCTTTATTCTCTTTGTAGGAAGGGCAACAATGTTCCATAAACAACATTGTACACAGAACATTCCACACATGCTATTCCCTGTGAAGTGTGATGTACATCATCTTGATCTCAGTAAGTATTTTTTAAAATTTGTATGCAAAAACATGACAAGAATCAGATTATATAATTCTAATCAAAATGTTTAGAAGAACATGTGGACACACAACTACACATATTGACACACACATACCAGGCTTAAGAACAACCCAGCCACCCTTTTCTTGTTGGTGCATCCATGCTTTCCAGCCTCTTGCTCCTTTTTCTCCAATTCGTGGTTCTCCACTATCCCAAAAGGGCTCAAAGAATTCCACCTATTGTTTTCAACAGGACCAACCAAAACAAAACATATAGAAAAATAATTTTTGCTGTTGTACAGACATCAGCTGTGTCAACCTAAATTTTCCAGACCCTACAAGCACCTACTTGGATATAATTTCTGTATCTGAAGACTTTGTTAGATGCTGCTTAAGATTCAGGAGGAACAATTGAGTACTTCAGTTATGCCTGTGGCATGTAAGGACTGTCATCAGCTCTTCTCATGAAAATAAAGATTGTTTTAAAAGGTAATAGGCTTTAAGAAAGCAAAATACTTTCGTGCCTACAGTCTTTTATAGATCCTTCAAGGATAAAGATCCAAAGTCCCCAAGGTGTGGCTTTCAGAACCCAAAACTCCCCTCCTCCCTAACTTCCACGGGACCACGAAGAATTTGGCTAATGGAATGATAAGTCAATCACACACCTATGGTCAAATCGAAATGTTACAGTTGCACATAAATATGACTGGACTAAGGACAAGAGAAAAAGATCAGTAAGGACCTCCATCTTTCAGGTTTAAGGGTGGTCAACAAGGTCAGGGCACCTTTCCAGGGAATCAAAAGTCCAGGGTTCTAGTCCTAGTGACTTTGTCACTGCCAGTATGCAATCAGTCATCTCTAGGTTCATCAACTTCTCCTCTGCTTTGTGTATCCTTAGCTCTAATGACCATCTCTCTCCTATTACATGCTTCTGCTGTGTAGCAGCTCTTGGCTTGGACACTGAGATGTGACTGTTAATACAAATAATAACAATTAAATTTACTCCAAGAAAAATTAAGCATCAACACACCAGAAAATTCAGGGCTTACAGCAACTGCAAAATATAATTCTGCTCCTTGTGGATTTATTCTTTGCTGCAAGTGAGAAAGTGAACTGCGAAAATAGTACGGAAACAAGTAATTCCAGACTGAGTCATAACACTTCTGTAAGACATGTAAGAATGTGTGATCAGCTGTAAATCTGGCATTTTCCTATTTTCAGGAACTGCACTTTCCAATCTAAACATGGTCCTTTTGAACTGAGGTACCTTTTCATCCTGCTCTAAGATTTTTTAAATACTACAGATAATCATGCATTTTTCCAGATGATTGGAACTGTAACTACGTGTATCTGTGCAACTACACCAAATCCTCCATGACAGCTATGACTGAACACTAAATTTCAGCTCTTTAGGGAGACACCACCTGTAAGATTGCTCCATTTGTGGGTAACGGTACTAATCGAGAAAGCATGAACTGGAGTCTGGCTTTCTGGGGAAGATGGTGAGGTAACTGAAGCAAATTCAGTTTTTCAATTCAGCTGCCTAAATGGTGGCCTCTCTACCACTCATTAAAAAGGAAACAGTTCCTAACAGTTCAGTGGGATGATGCCACTGGCATCTAAATATTAACTTCCTTATTATTAGTGGGGTGCATGTGCAATATTCTCCTTAACAATTTAAGAGAAAAAGTGATTTAGTACTTCAACATTTACCATTATAAGCTGAACAGAATCTTATGGGCCAAATAAAAGGCACTTGAAAGCATGAAAGTCTTCCTAATGTAGCCATCAAATTAATGGAAATAGGTAACAGAGAACCTAAGAAACTTTTGCAAAAACTGTCTGGAACGGAAAGATTTTATGTCCCATCAGCTCTCTCCACCAACAGCAACAGAACAACAGCACTTTGGGGGAAAAGGGCAGGTGATAACTAGACACAGACATTGGTCAGCTGGCTCCATTTTTTCCATCTTTAATTATTAAAAAAGATATGAAATGACTGGTTATCACACTTCTATTATATACCCTAGAAGCAGCCATTTGGCCTGTAGTTCCAGAGGACTCAAAACCATTTTTCCAATGCAAGCATCACCTTGAAGAACCTCTAAGTAAGCTGTTCCCAAAATATTTCCCTATGTCCTTAAAAATTCATCAACATTTCTCTGGTACAGGATTCTCTGTAATACACAAAGACACACACCCATTTAAATGGAAATTGCTACCTGTCCCCTTGTTGGCAGATCTTTTACACTGTCAGGTTTAAAGAAGGTGAAGTCAATCAGAGCCTGAAACAAAGACACTGCTTTCTCAGAATGGCCAGCCTGTCTCAAAAAGTGGCATTGCTGAATAAATATAGCTGTAAGGTAAAGAAGATAAAAGTTTAGTATTTCAAATTTTGTTTCAAAGTATTTTATTATAGCCCACAGATCTAAAAATACAAACACAACACGCTGTAGAACATAATTGTTTTGGAACAGTATCAAAATCCAAAATACAGGGAATAACTAGCATAAATGCATGTCAAAATTGTCACAGTTTAATTAACTTTAAGACTGCCCACTTTAAATGTGCCAAAGAGAGAACCTTTTATTCATGCCATGCATGCACTGTCCTTACTGATGGAAAGTTTGACACAATGGCCTGAGCTTCACTGTATCCAACATTTGTCAGTGGGCCATAGCCCTCTTTGAAGATGCTGGGCATTATCACAATACACACAGCAGGAGATAACAAGAAAAATCCTTTATGTATCAGTTTTGCATGACACATTTACATTGATAAAATGTCAGCAATATATCATTTTCATTCCAATTGTCATTCCCTTTTTCTTTTCCTTTATGTAAGACCTGAGTTAAGAGAAGTCCAGTCTTTTGGTCAAGATACTACTGCTTAGAAGTAGGGAAGAGCCCTATCCCTTGCTCTTCAACAAATTATTTGTCTAGCCATTGCCATATCCCTATGGGACATTGAGCCTCAGTCTCAGCTTAAAAAGGGAAGCTAAGTCCCAGTGTTTCTCTTCGTATTTTGCAACAAGAGTCTTAAACGAAAGAGTTGGAGAAATAACAGATGTTATAAACACCTCAATTATGAGGCAGCTCAAGGACATTTCAGTGACACTCAATCACTCCAAACTACACTCCAGTCCTAACAAAATAGAAGCCGTTCAAATTGCTTTAAATCATAATCAACTTGCAAAAACCCCAAGCCCATAAAGACTTAAATAAATCACTGACAGCTTGGAAAACATTAAAACAGTTCTTCAAATTCTACTGTTCCTTCGCTAAACACATTGGAGGGTTTGGAGGGTTTTAAACAATACAAATATTTAGGTGTCTAGATACACATGTAACAAAATAGGTTAGCATCAACTGCTCTTAATCATCATCTTATATCTGATGCTTGGGAAATGATTTACTCCTTTTGTCTGAACTTAGACGTATATCAGACGTATGCACATAAAAACCTGAATTCAGCTAGAAGATATATACTACACATTTAATCCAATTTTTTCTGCAAAGTCAATGATTACTCCTGCTAACAAAGACTTTGAGATTTCTGAAGACACTTAACAACAAAAACAATGATTAAGTTTATAATACAATCTTCCCAAGTATTTTAACCGATTTAGGTACCTTGTCCAACTGACACTGAAAAAAATTGTCCTTTCCTAGTCTCTCAGCTTCAGAGATGAACTTTGATTAAAATACTCTGAATGTAGAGAATGTCTCATCAGGATTTGCTGCCAAACTGGTGCCAAAAAAAAATTATAGCGTAAAATTTTCTGCATTAAAAAAACAAAAAGGTATTTGAAGAAATGCAAAGATCAGCATTTTCTGTGGGGCAAAAACTGAAAAAAGCATGAATACATACTTAACTGAGACACTTCTGCAGATGAACTGACTTAAAAGATAAGGATGTTTCTCCCCAACCAGCAGAGATAATTCAAAAACTAGGACTGCCTTTACACAGCAAAAATTAAGAACACTTTATCATCTGCTTTATATTAACAGTTCCTAGTAAATTTAAAGTATTATAAATTCTTATCTCAAAATTTACAGAAAGGCTGATCTACCATTTTAAATTCAGTTTTACCTTTTTTAAATTTTGAAATACTTTAAAAAAAACACCCACCTACTTCCAAGTAGATAGTACTGTATACTGAACTGAACACTAGATGGCATAGTCCCCCACTATTTAAAATGAAAGCTCTTACAGTTTGTCCTTAGCAAAGGTCAAAGGTCGAAGACACAAAGCCTAATGTACATCTACACTGCTACTCACCTCATAATTAATTTGTGAAATATTCTGTATATTTTAGCTTAACTAACAATTTGGTAACCTTCCGAATAAGTACACTGCCAATTAAAACTCAGCCTAAGAATTACATGGTTGAGTCACTAAAAAAGACATCTCAAAACAAGAGGTCTCACAGTGGAAATTTCTCTAATCCTATCATTTGAATTGTGAAGGGGAAAAATAAAATACCTGAGAGCATTCATAAACAAATCACTATAGGCTTAAGAGAGAACAACAAGAAGTTATTTGTGTTTCTGTTCCACTCATGAAGTTGAGTTCATTTTCATTTTAACCTATCTAAGGATATTGCCAGCAAAAAAGTACTGAGAAAAACTTCAATCTAGTATTAGTTAACTTGCTAAAGAACTCTATTTAAAGAAAATAAATCTCATAGCAGTTGACAAACTGCTTCATGAGTTTGTATTTCATGAGTCACATGTTCAAATACGTGCAGGAAAACAAAATGAAAGAAAAACCTTCCCATTTCCAAAAATAGATTCTGAATAAAACATTTGTCCTGAGAATCATTCATCATGGTTTGTGTACAAAGTGACTGAAATATTGGAAATCAGAGATAGCAGAAGCAATCAGAAGCTATCAGGCTGTACAATATCCACTGGCCAGGAGAGCATTTTTCCTTTGCAGCACTTTTTCAGTGTTTGATCCAAGATGAATAAGCTGAAGATTGTATGAGATCTGAACACCTGAAACTAATCTGGTAACCCAGCATCTCAATCTGTAAATCCAGACTAGATATTGCATAACATCATTGCTCCAACAGGAATTACAGGATTGGAAAAAACCAAGAGGTTTCTTAGACTATGATGCACATGAAAAAAGTGCACTCCTCCATAACAGTCTCTTTTAGATTGAAAACAAATCTTATAAAGAAAAAAAACCAAGGCATGGTGATATTTATGGTAACACTAATATTTTCCCCTCCTCAGCCGATTCACAGATTAATAATCACAATGACATGCCAAGGTAGAGAAGCAAAATTGAAATTGATTGGTAAAGTCATTTAGCTCCAAATAAGTTTAGAGACCATGCCAGAACTGAGCATGAACTCATTTCTTCCCTGAATCTACTCCAGCATCCTAACTATTCGACTTATTTTCCTTCCAGGGATAATTATATAAGAAATTATAAAGTGGTAGATGTATGCAGAGAATAAATACAAAAGGCATGATCACAAGGTATTACAGCTTAGAATTCTCCATCTACAAACTGGGATTCTCAAGAAAATTACACATCAGACTTGCAACGTTCCTTCTCTTTTCTGGATTAAAGTAACCAGCTGTAAAGCTTCTGAACAAGAGATAATTATTTTTTTCACAAGTCTCCCTTTTATAAAAGCACATCTCCTGGCTGTTGGCTGCAATTCTCCAGTCTTGACATTGTACTATAAACCACTCAGCACATTAGACTTTAGTGGATGTTGTATCATAAACTCTCCTGGGGAAGAGAAGGATCTGCTATATCCATATTTGGTTGGAATATTTGCTTTAATTCTCAGCTAAGAAATCAGGATGCCAGGCATTTTGAAGAGAAGAAAAGCTTCATGCAATACATTGGAAAATCTGTTCTTAATGTAGTTAGCTCCTATGAAGACCAATCTGACCATAATATGGAACAGAAAGAACCTTACCCAGCATAGCTTCTTCTGTGCCAGGCAGCAGAGGATGGGATACCATGCTGCCATCCTGTACAGCTGCCAACGTTGTCAAACATTTTCCATAGAGACTGTTGATCTTTGAAACAGAAAAGGTAGTGAACTGACTTTGACAGAACAGAAGGTATTTCTTCCACATCTCTGGATTATTGGGATGTAAAAAAATCAGCTTCTGCCATTCTTTGACCAAAGCTGGTGGCTCCCAGAACTCTGCGCAAAGCTTCAGCCTGGCAAGTTTCAGATCAACATTACTTGGATTGCTTTCAATTGCCCTCTCTAAAATAGCCAGTTTTTTTTCCAAGATTAACTTGAGTGACTTTCTTCTTAATTCCTGCTCTCCCATACTGGCATACGGGCTAGGTCCTCTCATTAATTCATCCTTAAAACAAAAAGAAACATCATTACAGCCTTAGGAAGAATGATCACTAGAATCACAAGAATGCTGACATTCGTGAAGATGAGTTAACAGCTCATTCATTCTTCACCAACAGAAGATACACAGTTCTAAACGAATGAAACTACAATATGATGTTCATGTATTTACTACTTACAATAAGCAACAAGGTCCGTCAGAGTACGTACCTGAAAGGAAATAAATTCCATCCAAGCATTAATATCTCTTGGGTTTTCTCTGACTTTTTTGTTATGTTCTTCCACTTTTGCCATTAGAACAGAGTTCATGTTTATCCCAGGCTCTTGAGTTGTTTGCTGTGTATTTACAGACCCATTGTCTGCACTCTTGCACCCTTTTCCTTGTAGCCACACTGTGGTTGATTGATCATAAATCCCAAGAGGATTAACTTCTGTTGTGTCAGAAGAATCATCAGCTTCCACCTGGGAAACTGGTATAAAAGCAGGTGAGTCAGATGGAGAATTTTTATTACAAACAAGAATCCCATCTGTGTTGAGCATCTTCACATTGTTCTTTGTGAAGTAGCGCTCAGGTCGACTCCGTACTTGCTTCCTTTTTGATGCAGAACTGTCCCAAGTTATACGGTGTTTCTTTGCATCTACGCCAAGACAGGACTCTCCTTTCCTTTTATATCTTGGAAGAGAAAATACAATAAAACAGCATCTAAAATACGCATTAGAAAAGATACCTCCTTTTTGAAAGAAATACTTTCATTTAAATTGACCCAAATAATGTATCCATAGACCTTCAAAAGTTTGAGAACCTGGTAATTTTTTCCTTATTTAACACTTCAACTTATAAATTCTTTCAGTGTCATCACACTTTTAATATCATACTAAGCTTCCTCTGAGTTCAGCAATATATGTCATACTCAAGCAGAAGAAAACTCTTTTTCCTTTCTATCATTTTAAGCCATGTAGACACCTCTGGAGAAAGAACAACAGACGTTATTTAGGGTTACTTAGATTAGATTATCTGAAACTGAAAATAAGATACCAGTTGTTCAGTCCAGTAATTTCCTTCTGCATCCCTAAGCCTCTGTCCATTTTATATGCCAAAACGTGGAGAGAAGTGTGAAGAGAAAAAGAGAGGCTATGTTTATAAAGGCCACAATAATCCTATGGATTAAGACAGGAAAATACCATCTTCAAATACTACCAAGAACGTAATTTCAGTAGCAGACAAGTGATGTGCAATGCTAAAATACTACTTTTCATCCAGAAAATAGCTGACAATCCAAAGGTGATAGAAAATTGAAATGAATTGTAACAAGGCAATTTTATTGCAAAAGTATATAATGCTACAAAAATATAACCCATAAATTCTCCCTCCTCCACAAATAATTACATACTATAAGTATTATAGTATATACAGTAAACAATTTTCCTGAGAAAATAAAGAAGTAAGTATACATACATAATGCACAAGGCAAGTGTAGACTCCTTTGGGTGGGCTTCTGTATTAACGCAAGGAAATGTTCTGAAAGGTCATCATAGTACCAGTAACCCACTAAGGATGTTGAATTTGCAATTTCATCTCTACTAACTTGAAATGTAGCATTGCATAGGACAGACACATTTTAGTATAATGTCTGGATGAAATCTGTTTGCAAAGAATATACCTGTAGCTTTTTTTTTTTAACAAGGATATCAAACTACTCAAGTAAGTAAACCTTGTGATAAATCTAGTATGAAATGATCAGTACCTTCACCTCCCTTTCAGACATAGAAACAAAACAATAGAGACCAAAGAGAGCACTCGCCCAAAGATGATTCATAACACAACCTGGGATTTCTGACCTCAAAAACGTATCTTTGAATCTGCCCCATGCTGCCATCTCCAGATGGGCCTGTAGTTTGCTACACAGAATGTTTTTAAAAACCATGAAAATCATGCACTTTATACCCATTATTTCATGCCATCTTTTGCCTTTTAAAACATTTATCCAAGAATCATAGAATGGTTTGGGTTGGAAGGGGCCTTACAGATCACCTTATTCCAACCCCCTGGGCAGAAACATCTTCCACTAGAAGCTGCTCAAAGCTCCATCCAACCTGGCCTCAAACACTTCCAGGGATAGGGTATCCACAACTTATCTGGGCAGCCTATTCCAATGCCTCACCATCCTCACAGTAAAGAATTTCTTCCTAATATTCAATCAAAACCTACTCTTTTCAGTTTAAAACCACTTCCCCGTGTCCTGTACTACATGCCCTTACAAAAAGTCCCTCTCCGTCTTTCTTGTAGGCTCCCTTCAGGTACTGGATGGAGCCCTCTCTTTTCCAGGCTGAGCAACTCCAATTCTCTCAGCCTTTACTCATAGGAGAGGTGGTCCAGCTCTCTGTAATCAACTCGGTGGCCCTTCTCTGGACTCACTCTAAAAGGTCAATGTCCTTCTTGTGCTGGGGACTCCAGAACTGGATGCAGCACTGTAGGTGGGGTCTCACAGGAGCAGGGTGGAGGGGCAGAATCCCCTCCCTTGCCCTGCTGACCACACTGCTTAGGATGCAGCCTAGGATACAACTGGCTTTCTGGGCTGCAGCACATATTTCCAGCTCATCATCCACTTGCTCTCATCATTGCTCTCACCCACCAGCACCCCCAAGTCCTTCTCGGCAGGGCTGCTCTGGATCTGTTCATCCCCTAGCCTGTGTGGATACTGGGGGTTGCCCTGATCCAGGTGATTTACCAAAATATGGGTATTAATCTAACATCCATACCCAACTGAGATGGACAAAGACTCTCTAACAGGGTTAGAAAGTGTATGTTTATTTCCAGCGCCAGGCAGCTGCGTGGGACAGCTCCCTAACACGAAGGGCAAAGCAAAAAATCAATACAGAGTCTATTTATCTACAAAAGTTCTAAATATTCAAAACACAAATGCGTATTTATCACATTGACACCTCCCATTCTCTGCTTTGTATGGTAATTAGCTGAAAAGTAATTAAGCATGTATGGTTTGTTCCTTGAATTGAGTTGGTGGACCCATTATTTGGGGAGAGGTCATAGACAATGAAGTAAACCTCTTCTCGCTCACTTTGACCTTTCTGCCTCTCTGG
>VZRR01010029.1:178906-217571 GCA_013398015.1 Oreocharis arfaki | reverse complement strand
TGACAACACTATTACTCTCGGAGGACCTTCCACCCCTCCCTTCATTACTTCTGAATGGGCTTTCAAATGGAAAAATCAGTAATTGTTTATATTTCTTTAGATCTATTTATCAGTGTTTTCTGTTTCTCATTCCAGGCACAGCTGAACAAATACAGAATGACAAGCAATCATTTACTTACATCCTAAAAGCTTATTTCAGGCCTGATTTTCTAACTAATCATTAACTCTTCAATTAACCCCAGATGGCTTTAATTAACCCCCAACGGGTTTGCTTATTAAATCTATTTTAACTAATTTCAACAAGCTAACCTTTAACTAAAATCCTAATTTTTAAAACTCCGTGTTTCACAGGTGCAACACTTGCACTGGTTAAATCTCACGAGGTCCCCCTTGCTGAGCTTGCCCAGGTCCCTCTGGATGGCATCCCATCCTTCAGGAGCATTAACTGCACTGCTCAGCTCGGTGTTGTCAAACTTACTGAGTGTACACTTGATTCTGCTGTCTTTGTCATTGATGAAAACCCCATTAGATAGCACAGGTCCTTGTACAGACCCCCAGGTGGATACCACTTGCCACCGACACTGGCCCAAAGCCAAGTCAAATTTTGAAATAAGCTACTCAGTTATCTTTTCTCATCTTCTATATAAAAATGTCACAGCCAGACTCAAATGACTCTGTGATAGTCTGGATACCAACAGAGAACAACGTTCCGTACCTTGCTATGTCCCCGCGATACAAGGATTTGTAGGCCCAGTTCGCAGGGTCTGGTTTCTTGTCAATCCGGAAGGTGTCTGCTCTGGGAGCCTGGATATCATCAAGCCAAATAGAGCGACTGCTGGTAACATTGGATGCTTTCTTACCTAGACTGCAGAAATAAAAGAAATATTAAATCATACAACATAATTTGTCTCAAAATGAAAAACAAGGAAATGTTAACTCTGTGAGGAGGAAGTTACACTACAAGGCAAACACAGAGACATATTAAGATTTTTGCACTAATTAAGAATGTTTAATGCAATCCCTCTCCAAACCCTCACAAGAGATCTGTGAAACAAGATGCTCACAAAAACTGAACATAAGCCTCTATATGACTTTAAAAATTTATTTCATAACCACTACATCATGCTTTGCTCTGCACAACAGTACTTCACTGAATATTTTAGTCACAGTTTTTTGATATGATTAAACAAGTGGTTCTAAATCTGTTTCCATTGCTTTGAATGCAGGTTTAGTCATATAAAGCTCAGAAAAAGATGATCAACCAGTGGTAAAAATTTCAGTTGAAGAGACAAGCACAAGAACACAATGAATTTACATCTTGCATAGTGTTAATATGTACATACTTGGCTGCTGCTTCCTTTTCCCTATTTTTGCCACTTCCTTTGTCCTTGATGTGCTTAGAGTCCAAATCCGATTCGCTGCTGCTGGTATCCCCTTTGGTTTTCTTTTTTGTCTTCCTACTGTGGTGATGCTTTTTCTTTTTCTTTTTCCTTTTCTTACTTGTCTGTTTCAGACTCTCATCTGTATCACTCTCCTCTGAAAACTCAGATTTTGAAGTAGTCCTGCTTGGAAAAAAATATATACATCTATATATAACCTATACAGCTAAGCACTAAAACTGTTAAGGAATATCACAAAAAGAAAGTTCAGAACATTTTACTCTTTACCTTTATTCTCCCTGTATTTTTTTGAGAAGGTAACAGTACCAAATAGAGCAAAAGTGATATAAATCTACATTAAATGAGAACTATATTTTTCAGCTGCTGGAATTACTGACAATCAGTCTTAATGTTTTAACTGTCAATGCATTCGATGTGTGATCTGTATAAATATCCATCTGTTAACATTGCCAAATCAAAGAAGATGACCAAGATGATAAAATTTCCTAACTTTGCTAAAAAACTTGGGTCAAGCTAAAAGACTGAGAAATCTTCCACTGTGACCAGCAAAAGAAAATAGTCTGGATTTTTTTCCCCATTTTTTTTTAAGACTTAGATAAGAAGTACAAAAACCACACTTTTAAAATCACTTCCAGATTAGAAAATGAAATCTCACCAATCAAGAAACAACTTTTTATGACTATGGAACTGTTATCATATAATACAGTATAATGTAATACAATAACACTATGTTTAACAGACAACTGAGTTACTGACAGATCACACAAAGGACAGAGTTTTGGCAAAACATATGTACATTACTGTACATACCACATAAACTCCCACACTTAATAACTGAATGAATAATGGAGGTCTTCTCTAACCCTTAATTAAAGCACAAAGTCTTTTCAAACTTTTTTTTTTCTGTAATCTTTCAATGAAAGAAAGGAGTGATAACTCTGAGTATTCCGAATATGTCAATAAAAGAAAATACTGTATTTCAGAAACAAGGCATCTCAAGTAACAGCCTTGACACAGTTTTTTTAAGGAAACTAAGGAAAAAGAAACCAAGGAAGAACCATTAGCAGACCTTTAAAACAAACACACACACTTCTGCAAACCAAACAAAGCAAACCCTCTCAAAACTACCAACTACATTGGAACAATTAGTTTTTACTGAACTGATATAAAACCAATTAGTTTTTATTAAACCAAATACCCGAGTAATAGGCAAAAAAAAACCCCAAACAACAAACATCCAAACATTTTTCTGCACACTACTTTTTGACAAAGTCTTTTTCAAAGATAAAATTAATATGGTGGGTTTATTATGTCATTCTGTCTGACGGTAACTTGCAAAATCCTTAGTTTCATGGCATTAAAGTCCTAAAAAGATTTGAAGAAACATAAGTAGAATGTATGACTGATAAACAAAACATTGATTGCATTTCAAACACACAATGCATGTAAATGCAAGAGTAAGTACCAAAAAAGATGCATTCAGGTGTGCTTGGTATTATAAAGATTTCCTCTATCATGACCACCAACAATCATCATCAAAATGGGAGCTTGTATCAAATTAAAAGTGACTAAGCTTTCGAACTTGACAACTACAACTTGACTGCATTCACTATTGAGTGCTAGTTACAGTATAGATAAGGCAGGTATAGCACCCAGTCTGGTGAATGTATGAAAACCAGTCTTCAGTAAACGTGGCTGCTTAAAGCTCATTTCTGTAAAAGGATATCATCACCCCCTTCAGTTGACCAGCATGTTCTACAGCCACACACACCTGATACAAGTAATATTTCATTAGTTCACATCGCCAACTGTTTTTTAAAAAGTAAAAAATTCAGCTGTGAAATGGGTGATTTCTCTGGTTTCCACAGAGAAATCACAAAGATATGCTTAATCTTGAGATCATTTCAAGGGTCACTTAAGACATTCAAAAGGTAATGAAGAATCATGATTGCTCAGTTTCCCCTGATTCCAAAATACGCTGCTCTGAGAAAAAGAAAATGGGAATGTAATTGTATACATACAATTTCTCATTATTTTAAGTTAAAAGACATTGGAAGCATTATTCATACTTTTACACATGACTCAGTTCAGGCATTTTAAAATACTGAACAGTAGAACGAAAACCTTTCAGATTCTGAATTTGGTCTCATATAACAAAAGACAAGCAAGACGAAAGAAAGAGGGTATTTCAAAAGACACTGAAGTACACTCTACCTTATTAATGGTGATTTTTCAGGAATGAGAGTGGCAACTTCTGTAGTGCGCTGGTGCAGTAATAGTGCATCTTCTGCAGAGAAGCTTGGGTTACTCAACCAGTCTAATTCTGCAGGTAAAAAAAAGTGTGAGATCAATACAAATTAGCTTGATGTGCTTTTTTAAGCTGGGGGTTAATCTAGTCAGCAGACAGCTAAACTCACAGTAAATGTCACTAAGTCATGTGCAATAATTGAGCATATTGGAAAGCAGTCCACAAAATTTCCATTTAGCTCATACTGAAAACTATGTTTAATACACAGTTCTATACACAGCTCTATACATATAAATACACAGCTCTATAAAAAAAGAATCTATCCAATATTCATTTTTGTAATTTAAAAATTCTAACTTTATATATTTATATACTGTATAAATTTGTTATATATGTATAAGATCCTCTACTGTATCATAATATATTTACTACTATATATTAACTATACATTAATTTCTATATACAATATAGAATAGAAATATTTACATGTTTAAAAAGTGAAAATGAAAAAATTACAGAAAGGCATAATTAAACAAAAGGTATGGTTAATTAATGCAACACAACTTATATAAACTAACAAAAGTATACTTTACTGACTGTGTGGAAAATATTCTTAACACAATTTTATTGATAGGCACGCTCATCACCGGTAAGAATACTCAAGTGTTTTATACATGGCCAAAACATGTCACTGAAATATCATTAGACTTTTCAATACTGTGAAAGAAAGCTATTGGATGCTAATTTGTATATATTAGTCAGCATTAAGCATTCAGCATCTAGATTTCTGCATTTCACTCACCAGATAAGATCAGACACTGACAGAACGTGGAAGGGAAACTTTCTGTCACTATTTTACTGATACTGAAAGTTTTATAACAATTTTCAAAGAAATTTCATTTCTAGAATTCTCTTAAGTATGTGAAATTTCTCAGCTATTGAAGAACAAAAGTTATTTTGCATAGATACAGAACTTAACAGCAGCCCCTCCAGTGCTACACTGCTACAGATAATAACAAAAGGAACAAATTTGGGCTCCCTGTCTCTCCTCCGTGCTCTTTACAATCACTTTTGTCTCAGTGTTCTTCCTGTCACACTCTTGTCTTTGTGCTCTTGACTACACTGACCTCTACCCCTAAATAGAATGAACTCATTGTCTGTCAAGCCGTATAACTCTCCTCCTTCTAAAGTATTTCTTTCAGAAATAGCATTTTGGTATGAAAAGCGTTCTGCTGTCTCATGTCCCTGGGTTGTTGTCCACAAAAGGATTTAAAACAGAGCAGACTGCAAAACAGTTTGTTAACCTAAGTTAAACACATCAAGAAGTACACAAAATAAAGCAAAGCTCCAGTTTGTGTTTCCCAAGAGTCTACCCCCATTACGAAAGGCCCCATGAGGAGGGATCACCTCCCTGGCTCATCTTGAACCTCCATTCCTGTGCATGGGAGAATCCACAATTCATGGCACTGTCAAGACCAAATCACACTCCCCCACGACCAGCCCAACCAATATGCTGCAGAACAGCACCATGCACCATTTCCCAGCCTGTTCCTGTAGCTTGGTTCTACCTGAGCAGCTAAGATCAAGTTGCATCTTTAACGCACTGGAGAATCACCCTATGAGAACCAAACCCAGTAGCACAGTCAATATAACTCTGTGGCTACAGCAGGGAAGTTCACAATTTTCCAAGTACAGTATCTTCTGAAGAATTTAATCAAACTGACCTAATACTCAGAAAGAAATGAGCAATTTTTGCCGTTATGCAACATGCAAGTTTGAACCGCTTGTAAATAATCTCAAGCAAATCAGTTAGCTGGATACAAGCATTTCAAACATCAAAATGCATTCCAAACTTCACAACACTATCTCTCTAAGCACTTGTTACGCTTTTTTCTTGTGGAATGTCTAAGAAGTTTCTCATTTTTGCAGGCCAGATATAAAAGACCTGTTTTGCGATAATTTGCGTGTACTCGTTACATGTTTATGAGCACAACAGTAGCAGCAATCCAATGGCATTCTCTTCATACCTTCTCAAGCAAAAAGAAAAATTTAAAAATTACAGTGCATGTCTACAGAGGCAATTTTTAAGAGTTACATGAAGCCTTTTGTTGCCTCTCAGGATTCTGAAAATCTGCTTTGAGCAAAATTCACTGCATCATCTGACCCATAGCATAGCTCAGACTGCAAATAATGTTGCACGTGATGCTTACTAATGTCAGCAGGGTTACTGATTACTACTGCTCTCTTCATGCCTACAGATAAATTTGCAATTTATCTTCCACTAAATGCTAATTAAGCTTGACAACATAATTATAATGAAGCATATACACAATTGCAGCACTCTAGAGGCTGCTGCGATCGGGCAACACAGGAAGTGTAAGCACCACTTCTGTTTCTGTTTCAGACAGCACTTTCGCTTTAAAAATGGTTTAGGAAGGTTTTTAAAAGCATGATGCAGAGTGGTTGGCTGGACAAAACATGAGCAACATATATACATCATTACTTCAACTTTTACAATAAAGCTATGAAGCAATCCTAAATGTCTGCGAAAGGCACCTCAGTTTTACGTAACATTAAAATCAAAACATTCTGGGATCTCTGTATTATGATGCACTTTGGCTTCACAGCAGCTCTGAGCAGAGAACCATCTATCAGAGAGATACCAAAGTTGCCTGTCAAGTTCTCAAAAGCTGAATGTGTGAAATCTGATATACACCACCATAAATGTTCAAAGTTAATATTCAATTTTTACAACTTACATTAAAACATGGTTGTCAAAACCAAAGTACAATATTTACTAAAACATAAACCAAACAAATTATGTTCCAGTTTTGTCAATAATTCTCACACAAAAAGCTTCCAGTATACCAAAATGTAAGTCATAAAGAGTGCTAACAACTGAAATCTGGATCCAGAGGTCAGTCTTACATCTTTTTCTGTATAATCTGATCTTCCAGACAGGTGGCCTGAAGCAATATAGACTACTGCAACAAACCTAAAGGCTAAATTCCCAAAGTTTTAAAATATAATAAAGGTCTTATTACCAGAGAATTTTACCGTATCTCTCCCTGGCAGAACAACTCCTCTATTCCTAGAAGCTGTAACTTGATATCTTAGTATGTCCACTACTCCCTACACCAAGTGTCATTACCAGAAAGGGTCCCAAACGCAGCTAGAACACCTCCGTACTGGCAGAGTGAGTATCAACCACTGTTATGCCACCGGGGTAATGCAGAACTGGTTAGAACAAGAAGCTAACGCACCATACCGACTGGACCAAATATACAAGAAATTTAGCCTAGGTAAGTGCTTCCCTTGTTTCCCTTTGCTGTGGTGTCTAGAGAATGGGCCGATTTAAGGGTGGTAGAACCTAGCAAGCAAAAGGAATGGTTAGTTCAAATCCTATCCAGTAGAATTAATAAACGTAGTACCTACTTCACTGCTTGGTATTACACCAGACAGTGTTACTTACTTTAATATTATTATTTAGTTATTAAAAGTATCACTCGCAACTACAAGTCAGTGTGATACAACGAATCACAATCCAAAAAACGTCCTTTACAACTATGATTTGGCTTAATAAGCAAAGAATCAAAAAACACTTTTCCAGATATCCAAAGATAGTGGGGAAAAAAGAAAATAACAAAAACAACAACAAACCAAAAGCCCCCGTGCCACGCTCTGCAGCCTCCGGGGGCGATGGTTACGGGCAGATGAGCTGGGGCCCGGCGGCAGCACCGCCCCCGCCGCCGCTCCACGGCGGGGCGAAGCAGGGACAAGCACGCCGGCCAGAGGGGGGTCGGCGGCGTGTGCCGAGAGCCGCTGGAGAGCTGTTAAGGGAAAGACGGTTCTCCCAGGACTTTACCTCTCGTGGAGCCCTCGGAGCTGCCGGCGAGGGGCTCCCCGGGCTGGGCGGCCCCGGCGAAGGCCGGGAAGAGCGCCATATCTCGGCCGCCACCGCCGCCCCCCGCCCGAGCTGCCCGGCGGCAAGATGGCGGCGCCGCGCCGAGCGCGCTGGGACCGGTAGTTCTTCCGCCGGGGCCCAAGATGGCGGCCGAGAGAAGGAAGGCTCGCGTGTTTGGCCGTGCAGGCGGGCGGTTCTCTGCGGGTTTCCGCGTATCGTGCGCCCTCCGCCGCCGCACTGCGGGACTGGAGCAGCGGACTGCTGCGGGAAAAGGCGGGATGGAGTTTCCAGATCCAGCTCTTCCTTCCCACCACCCTAATCCTGCATGCAGTTCTCCGGGACGGAGCTCCCAAGCGATGTCTCCCGGAGACTGGAATGCCCAGCTGTGTAGAAGATGATGCTCTAAGAGGCCAGGCAGCCTTTCTGTTGGGAATCAGTGGGTGTACGCCTGGAGCCCCGTGTACCCTCGCACCCTGTCTCAACAGCGTCAGCGAGGGCAGGGGGAACAAATAATTCCTGAAGGCCTTTCTCAGCCTCCTGACCAGGGAGTCACCTATCATGTCTGATAGCATCCATGAGCCTGCCCTCCACAAAGAAACTGGAAAAATAATTTTTTATGCTTCTACACTTTGTACCTTCTTGGACAGGATGTCCCGCTTCTTAATTATGTATTGTCTGAAGCAGTATTTCCTTTTTTTTTTTTCTCTAGCCAATGCCTGATTCTTGCATTGTGAGGAAAAAATAAGCACCCTATTCACTTTTTCTGCAATATTTTATATCCTATTAATATAGTTCAGTATTCACCTTCCTGGACTGAAAATTTTTACTTTTTTCTTTGTATGCTAAAGCCATAATAGTCTCCATGTTGAATTTCTTTAGTTTTTCTAATTCTTACACTAATATTTATGCATGACCAGAATTTCATGTAATGATTAAGCTAGGTGTACAGTGAGTTTAGGGATTATATGGAAGTATGATGACTGGTTTGCTTTGTGCTCCTTTTTCAATACCTTCTGATCATTCTGTTTGGCTTTTGTCTTCTCCTGAGCTACAGTATCTCTCAAGAGACCATTTATGACTGGCAAAAGATAATAGGTAACTACTGTGTGTAGATGATGGGAGTAGCTTCCCTATACACACTACTTCACATCTACCAAACTGATTTTTGGGTCATTTTATAATTTAATTTTAAATACTTCAGTGACCTTTCTCAGTCAGATTTCCATTTGATTGCCATGAATACCTGTTCACCATCTGCAGACTTTGTCAACTCTACGGTCACTGCCATTTGCAGCCTTTTTTTAGATGTTGATGACTTCATTCTTTAGAAAACTCTAAAACTATTTCTTAATCCTTGTTTCCTACCTTTAGTTCTTTATTAGTCCATTAAATGCTGTTCATTAACAGCAGATAAGCATGAAAGTACAGAGAAGAGGATTCAGAACAAAACAGTGGTCATGGACACTAAGAGTCTGCAAGTCATCAAAGGAGTGGGGCCTGATTGCCAACTTGGAAAGTTTGGCTTTAAGTGTATGCTCACCTACTGATGTGAAGCCAAGTTTTTGTTCAGGTATGTTAACATCTATGAAGTTGTGTAGTAAAACATTAGAATGTAGAAAATGTAGTATGTAACATATAGAAATATGTATCTACCTAGAAGATAGGGAAGAAATCTAAAAGAAGCACATTACCAATTTGAAGAGACAAGTAAAAAATAATTACCTTGCCACTTTTTAGCCTTTATCCTGAGAAGAGAAAATGTATGTAATTTTGTCTTTCTGTCTGCCTGCCATACTTTCTCCAGGTAGTTTTAGAACTCATGATCAGTATCAACCAAATTTAAAAATTTTAAAAAGGGTTACAGGTTATTACATTACTGCAAATCAGATGAAAACAGGTAGGAAGTCAGAGCGGGATTTTGAGTAGGAGCAAAACTCCAGTGTGCATGCAGTTCACATTGAGAGACTGTCTTACTGAAAAAGTTGAGTCAGAACTCTCCTGTTCATGGAAATACACGTTATCATCTTAGTTGGATAGTTCCTGAAATCTGTAAATGTGTTTATTCTGCATACCTCAGCAATGGGGAAACTACCACCTATTTACAGAAGAATAATTATTTCCCTATTCTCTTATGAATGAGACTCAAAGCCCTTTCAAGCTTTTGATGCTCTAGTGCAAGACAACCTAAAGAGATTTAATAAAAAAGCATTCAGCATTGTTTTCTGAATGTCATTTTTCACACTGTCTCTCAGCTGCTCACAGTGATGGTAGCTAATGGCTTCTCAACAAAGAGAATACAAAAAATGTGCTTTTTCAGAGGAAAGCAAATGACCAAAGGTAGAGTTTTTAAGAATCCGAAGCACAGATTTATGCTGTGTCCCGGAAAGTTATGGCTACAGAGAAGGATACATTAACAAACAGTGTTATTATTGCTGCCATGCATCTCTTACTGTGACAAAAAAACCCCAACCAACCAAACGTATTTAACACTACCACAAAATTGAAAGTAATTTCTTCCATTACCACAAGTGAAGTTAAACTTGTGTGAATGTTGCTCTTAGATTATTGCACAAGTAGTTACTATTTAACATTAATAGAAGTTGGCTCTGTAGTAAAATCTTATACTTTGACATTTCCTTGTATTACTGAGCGAGCAGTGCCCATTCTGATGAAATGTAGTTTTCTCCAATGTATTTAATGTATTAAATAAATAGGTTGCCTCAACGCAGTTGAGCCACAGTTTTCCTTAGGATTTACTAAAAACCTGACCAAAGGACCTCTTGATGTCTAGAGTAAAGAAATACTCAGCATAGTTTCTTCAGTTCTATCCT
The DNA here is from genome assembly GCA_013398015.1 of Oreocharis arfaki. Taxonomy (NCBI): domain Eukaryota; kingdom Metazoa; phylum Chordata; class Aves; order Passeriformes; family Paramythiidae; genus Oreocharis; species Oreocharis arfaki. Next base: position 207,188 of record VZRR01010029.1, on the reverse strand, counting down.
AATAAAAGCAAACCATCAAGCCTTTTACATTACAGACAAAACCACAGTAGCTGCATACAACATGAGTTCCTTGTCAATAAGAAGGAATGAACTAACCAACTAGAGGAACTAACAAGTCCCTTAAGAACACTCTGGTCTGCTTTTTTTGTTGCTACCTATTTAACATATTAAATTCTGGTATAGTTATTTTTTTTAAATTAATCAATTTTAAGGATTTTTCTTCTTTGATAAGGATTTTCTTCTTTGAAAAGCTTTACAATGAGTAATGTACTGAACTGCCTAAACAGATGTGAAAGTGATTGTTTACAGCAGATTTAGGACTTCAGCTCTTTTGTATGATTTGATAAAAATCATAGCATTATATTTAGGGGCAAAAAAAGCGCCCTCTTATGAGATCCATAACATTTTCCTTATTACAAGGAAATGTAGTGGATATTTGTGAATCTGACATTTGTGAAATGGGCGCCATGTGAAGCAGTAATTCAGATCTCCATCCTGGTCACAGAGCTAGAGGGACAGTTGGATGTATTCACTTGAGCCGTCTTTGGCTCACCTGAACAACCGTAATGTGATGGACAAGCAGGCTTTTGCTCCAGCCTTTTCAAACCTCACTGATGTACTGAGTGCTGCCAGCATCATGTGATGATGCACTTGTATCATGATTGGAATGCTTATGCAGCTTACTCCAATGTGGCTTTAATACCAGGCATGTTCCCAGAGTGAGAGGAACTGGGCGAATGTAAAAGGAGGGGGCTATAGCTGGATCTCCCTGCAGTGGGACCTGTGGAGCATATCAGGAGTTTCCAGCTTTACTCTACATTTTCCCAGCCCTTCCTCAGGTTTCTTTCACTAAGAAATCCTTTTTTCTATGCCAGCACTCAGATGTATTGAGATCTACTCAGTAATTTTACCAAAGGCTAATTTTTTATTGATACCCACTCAGCAGGCAGAAACACGAGAACTCTGGTTTCAGCTCTGCCAGGTGCAACACGTGGCTGCTGGGCTGTAACCTCAGCACCATCCCACGGCCAACCATGCCACAAGAACAGCACGGAAAAAATTATCTCCTGCAGGATCACCATGTGTTTGGGACCTCAATGGTGCTACTGAAGTCCCTGTAGCTATTTTATTTCCTCCTTCTACCCTGCTGTCAGAGTGCTGTGTGGGCTGGCAGCTCCTGGGGGCCCAGGAGCTGTGCAGGCCAGGACAGGAGCTGCCTAGCCAGGAGCAGGGCACTGGGAGCCCCAGAGGCAGCCCGAGTCCTGGAACCAGGCACCACCCTGGGGACAAGGACAGACTGGGACAGGGACCCTTAAGTATGACCGGCCTGGAGGGGCCTGTGGCTGGGGAGGGCAGGGTTGTGGGGAGCTGGAGATTTGCTCTGCTCTATTTCCCTGCAAAGCAGCTCTTACACTTCCCAGCCCTTCACCATTCCCACTTCTGCTGCTTACTTCAGGGGGGAGAGGAGACTGGATGTACCTCCACCAGCTCTCCTCTCTGCCTGCTTTCTTTCCCAAGGAACCAGATTCATGCTGCTTGCATCAGGCATGGCATGGCTGGGGCATTCCACAGAGGAAAAGATGTAGAGCTCTCCATCATCTCACGCTTTGCCGTTGTTTGAGAGGCAGCTCAAGAAGATGTCTTCTCAGAAAAAGCTCTTCTTAAATGTCTAATGTTATTCTTCCAGTCCTCAAAACTGACAGATCAAAACTGAACATAGTTGGATACAAAGGTATAATAATTCTACATCTGTCCTTCAAAAGGGCTTCTCTTGTATTTTTAGAGGGAAATAACTCATATTTAGCAACAAATTCCAATTACTAATGTTCTCTTCAGGTTTTAATTATCTATTATATTACATGTACAATAAGTATGCCAGGTGATGATATTGTATAATACTGCTATTATATTTGATGTATCGTATTTTATCCTCAAAGGACCTACTTTGCAGGTCAGTATGTATGTTCTTCCTAAAGTATTTTATATAGATATTTTGAAGATTACATTATAAAAATGCAATTCTACTGCCTTCTTCTTACAATGTAATAAACAATACCTGAATAAAATCTTAGTGGTTTAAATTATTAATAAAATAGGGATATAAAATTACATGGGAAAGGTGCAAACATTTTTCCTTCGGCAGATAAAATTAAACAGAAAAAAGACATATATAAGTTGATCAATGCATTATTGCTAATATTTTCAAAAAGGCTGTCAGACCATCTTTCTAATGCTTTAATAAATCTGGTGGTTTATTTACTGATCCAAGTCCTATCTGTAAAATCTTCACTTACGAAAAGCCTGCTGAGCTATCAAATGCTTGCTGGATAGGTCAGTTATTACAGGTATATTTGTGATGGACATATGTAATAAAGATAACTGCTTTGGTTCAGATACACATTCTGATGCTACACTTCAAAAATCTAAAGGAGTTTTTTTTACTTGATTCTTCAAGCTGCATGGCAGTGCTGGCCTTGAACTCCAAATTAAAGCCATGGTCAGACTGATCCTGTAGGCTAGTTTGAAATACGTATATACTGTTCCATTATACAAAACTACATCAACAAAATTAATATGAAAAATCTGTATCAAAGCCATATTCTAAACAGGTCTATGAGGTGTTCAGACAAACCTCAGACTTGTAAAGTATTTTAAGTTCTGCTATGCATGCCTGTATGCTTATGTGAATATAAATCTGTATTTCTATGTAGATTCCAAAAAAATGAGAGTCTTGATGTTGTTCCCAGTACATTTACTGTGAACAAAACACAGCAGAAGAGAAGGGAGGTATTTTGCAGACATAAGCAGAGCATTTTGTTTGCTAGAAAGGCCCACTAGCATTTTACACAGGCCTTTTCAGGACGAAAACTAGAGAATTTTAAGAAATTCAGAATGACCAGAACTTCCTCTATATATCCAGACCCATGCAATTTTATCCAGCTTCTTTTTGCAGAGGAAAGAGGCAACAAATTTTAGTCCTCAAAAAAATGCAAACCAAATCAACCAACCAAACAAAAAACCCACACCCTTATTTTTGGCCTATTTTTATATTTTGTACCCAGTAGTTCTGCCATCTTTCTTTTTAAAATACCACAGGAATAAATCCTCCTGTAAGAAAAATGCATTTGACATACTTCTTTATTCTCAAGTCAAAACAAGTGTTACATGCCATTTTGCCAGAAAATATTCAACTTCCTGCATAATTTTGAGGTGACTTTATGGCTTCATCATGCAGCCCCAGGTGAAGCTTACAGTTACTGTAATGAGGTGGGTTTTTTGTTGTCTTGGGATCATAGGATCAGATGTTAATTTGGAGGAGTCATATTCCTAATGAACTTTTCAAAATGCAGCCTACAAAACAGCATGCTTAAATAGTCAGTATTAAAAAAATTAAAAAGCTACACAAACAGTCAGGATTTTCCATTTTCTATTGCATTTAGCAATTCTGAATTTTCCCTGGATCTCACTACTTCTTATGTAAAATCCATGCTAATTTCTCATTAGACTTTTCCCCAAGTAAAGTTTATCCTGGCATTTATCCCTAGTCTCTAACCTTTTCTGACCATATGTCTGGAAGGGATGGTCTGAGTCACTGAGTTCAGCCTTCTCTGCAGAAAACCTCACCACATAAGTCTGTTCATATACTCAATTTTGAAATTTGTTAGGCTTTTCTACCCACAATTTCTGTAGAGAGACAGGTCCAGAACCACGATGTTCCAATGCTTAGAAACATCCTGACTTTCTCCTTAATTACATTCATGTTTATATCCATCTGTTTCTAGGCCAGCAATTTCCTATGGCTTAAAATAGCTCTCTGCTTCATGAGGGTGCTAACCTGGATGCAATCTACGCACAGATAGTAATCATATGCCACTCAGCCTTTATGCCATTAAGCAATTTACAAATTTTCATTGCTCAGTCCACTGAATTTTTTGCACTTTTCTCAGTTCATATTCTGAACTAGAATTGTACACAGTATTCAAGACACAGTGGTACTTCTCAGTCTCCACGGGAAATATTCTACAGCCCTGCATTTAACATTTAGTTGGCTGAATCATACTTGTGGCTCATAATGACCATAATTAATAACTATAACTGGGCATTTCCAAACAGTTGCTTCCGTTGTATGAATTCCCCCTATTATAGCAGAAAATCTTGTTATTAATCCCTAAGGACATGCCCTTCTATTCTGTATTAAATTCAGCTTTACTTCTATTACTGCAAGCTGCTAGATCACCTGTTTCATAGGACTGAAATTTTTGATACTGCTCGTTGTGAGCAATGCCTCTGGTTTTGCCATCAGCAAGTTTAATTAGCACACTCATTTTTGTGTCATTGGCTTTGTTAAGTAATACTGGGCAAATGTTGCTATAAGGAGCCCCTGTTGAATTCCCTCTTTGGTCTCACAGTCCCCTTTCCATCAGAGGCCTATTCTCATCCCTCTTTAAGCCACTTCTTTATCTAACTTACATTTCTTGTACTACTTCCCATTTCACCTAATAATCTCACAAGTAGTACATTGTCAAATAAAAATTAATTGTATCTAACACGTTTCCATCATAAAAATTCTGCTGCCATTAAAATACACTCACAGTCTATCTGTGGTAAACTTGAACTGCATTTTATCCCATCTTCCATTTATTTCCATACTGTTCATTAATTTCAAACTTTATTTTAAAGCTTTGTGTGTTGTTGTAGACTAACAGAATAATTTCAAATATAGCAAATGTTTATAAAATAAAAGTGACACATGCCATATAGCACTACCACAATACCACAGGTGGATTAAAATCTCTACCACATGCCATAAAACTTTATTCCCTAGTTTTTTTCACTAGTCAGTAATGCTCCCGACTCCTTCAAACAAGCTGAGCTCTCCTAGTTTAGCTTCCATCCCACAGTTCTTTTCACTTCCTGTATATTCTCTTCTGGCTTTGACTTTCCTTTCTACATCTTAGTCTGTTCTAAAAGCTGCAAAAATTACCCATTAGTCTGGAGAATGCAACTAGATTATACAAAACCTTCAGGGCTCCCCCTTCTTTATGTGCTAGTTGCAGTGTGCTGCCTATATTGCTAAACAGTCTTTTGCTTTTTGTTTCAGTCTTCTGCAAGATCTAGCTCTGAGTTAGGTTTGGCAAATCTTCCTTGAGTCTGCACCTCCAAGACTCCAAATCATAGCTTTCTTGATTCATTAATTTCTCTTCTCCATTCTAGACAGAGCTTTTCCTTGTTTTTTCTTTCATACCTGGAATGTAAATTCCAGACATTTTTTGTATCTGAGTTAAATAAATTCCAGATCTCTGTCATGTTTAAGCCTCTGATTTATTACCTCAATTACTATGTCTAATTTATCAATATTTATTCTTATAGTATTAAAAAAGCCCTCTAAAACTTTGTCTAAAATGTTTTGTTTATTCTTCTATTTCATTTGGATTTTTCAACCAGGTGGGAATGGAGAGAGGACTGTTCTGTTTTTACTTTAAACACAACCAGTTTCCTCCCCATCATTACTACCTACATAAATTAGTCTAAAATAGCACCAGCTTGTACCCTGAAAAATAAGAAGCTTTTGTTGTCACTTGCACAAGTATCTGAGCTGTAGTGGCATTAGCAGCCCATGTTTTCCACTGTACAGTTGCATTTTTTAATCTCTCTTCAACCTTGTCAGAAATCTTCCTCATCCCCATGTTTCACCAACAATTCAGCTGAGATGCCTACAGATCTTCCTTTCTCCAATCTCCTTTTGTGCTGCAAAATTACATTAGTTCAGCTGCCAACAAGACCGTAAACTTCCCTCAATTTTCTAGAAAATTTCACTTTGTAAATAATATCACATAGATATCCATTATTGGTATTGAAAAGTTTATTACCAGACAATTTGTATAATGCTTGAGTTGTATGCAATGTCACCTCTCTGCTAGAATGCTGATTGCTGTCACTAGACAACTGATATGACAGGCATTGAAGCTAGTTTATAAATACAGAGTTTAAAAAAATCTACAATATAATGGCCTGAAATCCTGCTGTCCTCAACTATTACACTGTTCTTTCAGCACACTGAAGATTATTAAGCCTACAAAAAACCCCAACCTAATATACCTAAATTATGGATGGCATCACTAAGTCATAATACTGTACTAACTGGGACTGATCAATTATAGATTTATTAAAATTTAATCCTCTATCGTACTAGCAGTGAAAGTCCTATCATACAGACTGCAGTTACTCTGCTGATGAGCTGTTCCTTTCGACCCAAAAAGCATCAGTATGCTACACAACCTTGAAAAGAGGAGAATGCATAGGTAAGTACACTTGGTAAGCTCTATAACAGCAATTGGAAATTTAATTTTCATGTAGAGAAGACGGAACATTAATTTTATTTTTATGGTTCTTCCTCAAAGATATGTCCGTGTTTCTTTCATGCACTTCTTTTTCACCTTACCTGTCCCTCAATGTTTTGCTACACTCATTAAATTGCATAAAAGAAGTTCTTATGGCTCAGAAGGCTGGAAATAGTCTTACATGCATTAAATGTATCAGGAGGAAAAGTAAGGATGATGGCAATTCAAACTTAGTTCTTGGTGCAAGAATAAGAATAGCCTGAGCCAAAATAACCTGAATGCCCATATACCTGCATCAGGGTAAGAGCGAAAATATATATACAATTTTAATATTCTGTAGCTTATTTTATACTCACAGGAGTGGAGCAGTTTGGAATTTAAAAATTCCCAAGAAAATTGAGTACTTCAAAAATCTGTTAGTGTGTGCCACAAACATGAACATGCACAACTTTATCAACTTTGCAACCATCTTCATTCCCACATGAGCAGGAGGCTGGACTAGAACATATTCTGAAGGCTCTTCCAAGCTGACCCATGCTATGATCCTGTATGAATTCTCTCTCTCGCATTCCCTCTCTTCACAACCACTATTCCACACCCAGACATGCACAAAACCAGATGACAACCCTTTGCCAAAAAGCTCGTAGCATAGATCTGTCTCCCATATATACTTATTCCCTTTTTGGTACCCAAATTCAGGATGATCATGACCACACATGACCATCTGCTCACAAATGGCCAGGCATATATTGTTCCTTTTCTTTTTCCAGACACTCAGTATTGTACACCAATCATTTATCTCACTGTCTATCCCAAATAATCTTTCTTCCCTTAATAAATGTTACTTTCTTTTTTAATTCTCCACAGATTCTTCATTATTTTCTCTCAGATCATATATTTTATTCAAGGCTGTTGGGCTTTCATGAACCCTGAGTTCCTTTTCTCAACTGCAACCATTATCTAAAATACTTTCTACCCATCTGGCTGTAAGGGTTTTTTCGGACAGAGGACTTCTCACCTATTTTCATGACTTCACTTTACTCACATGAAGTGTCATGTAAATATGGAAAACTTCTAAGATGCTTCAGTGACAGTTTCTTATTCCATACACTTTGCTTTGATAGACAATTCTTGTCTAGTCTTTTCATTATTACCCACACTAGATATGAACTCTTCTTTCTATCATTTAGCCCAGCATTACATCAGGTTACCATTCCAAACTAGAAATCATATATATATATATAAAACAATACAGAAAATCCATATAGAAGTAAATAGGAAGGCAGATAATTTACACAATTAATTAATTGCTAGGAAATTTTTGTTAGTGTTCATCAGTCTATCCAGTACAACTTCATTAAATATATCTAATCATGGTAGACAATCTTGTGCTGAAAGCAATGAAATGCTGCAGCTGTTATTTCCCAGGAATCACAACCATTGATTCCTGATATTTAAGACTGCTCAAAGTCCTAAAATCCAAATAACACTGAAATGGCATCCTACCAACGCTGCTATCAAAAGGGTATCTGTGAGTTTTAGAATTAAGTATTCTCCTGAGCTAAGCACATTGCTGTTTTAAGGAAGAAAGTACACCATATGCTTAAATAAAAAACTTCTGGCACCTTCACACTGAAAGGGGAAGCTGCACTCCACCCCAAACTGTGTTACGGCCTTTGGCAGAAGCACACAGTAGCCTCATATGAACTGCGGAATCTCTAAACACTGTCAAAGCAGCCTTCATTTAGGAAGAGCTACATAAAGCAGGCTCTGCTAGGTTCATCCAAGTTCATTTATAGAACACTGTACCTTCAGTTTGTGAGTTGGTATCCCATATTTGTTAGCAAAAAATCAGTAACACTATACTAGAAAGGAAAAGACTCCAATGTTGACACTATAGAAGTGCTTGAACAGCCATAATAGCTAACAGAGGCTGTGTACTAGAGTACCACTACAGAAATATGAACCTGAAGACTTTAAGACCTTGTCTGTAAAGTACTCTATTTTAAAATGCTAAGATCAGAGTTTTTCTTTGGCTGCTAGAAGTAATTACTTTTTACTGCTATTCAGTAAATAACTATTTGAAGAAGGTAAATTACTAGGACTAGCAGTCACAGACAAGCCCAGAGAGAAGGACACTCAAATAATCAGCATAGTGAGTTAGTGAGTTGTCAGGAACATAGATAAGATGGGAAGAAGTGCTTGAATAGACTAAGGAGGAAAGGGAGGGAGGGAGGAAAGCAGTAAGAAAGGCCAGAGTCAGAAAATGCCAATAGTGTTAATTAATAGCTGTAGCCAAACAGAGTTTCCCGGTAATAGAATTTGTTCTTCTAAAGTCAAAAGAAATAGAGTATTTTCACGTGTTGTTTTTCCTTGTTGTTCAGGGATCTCCATCCTTGGGGTTGCCAGCTGTGTTTTGATAGTCATATTGGGTGGGAGATTTCTCCAGTGGCAGATTCTGACATCTTTTTTCCCTGTCAAGGAAAGAGCTTGACAGTCATCAGTTCCGTTGCTCGTCAAAAGGGAATCTATTTGCTCCTTGTCAAAGTGCCTGCTCTGCATTTATTCCCTTTGTTTGGATTTCTTTTCCTTTTCAATTATGTTTTCTGCACACAAGGATTCTCACCCTCTCAAGGAAAACCACAGTTAGACCTATCACATGGCACTCCTAGATGGGATTTCTGAAGCCTGATGATCATCAGTCTCCTTCCACCCTGTACATTTTTCCCCCCAACAAGTGGCGTGTTGTGAGAGACGCAGCTCCAAGGACAAGAAGGCATTTATTTCTCTGCAATATCTGGCCCTGCCACCCCGGCTGTGGGGCAGAGGGCCCCCAAGGCAACTTTATTTGTAGCCTCTTCTTCACTGAAGTCAATGACAAAGACAACTGGCAAACCCAAGGCTCTGTTGTTTCTCATTCCCAACAAGCCACGAAGTGGACAGTGGTACATGGCTCAGTGAAGCAATTGAGTTTTTCAGAGAGCACTGTGTGTGATTTGTAATTTTGTAACCCTGCAGTTTTCTAAGTGGTGGTTCAGTACTAAAATGAAGAGAATACTTTTTTCATCTGCTGAAATCAAATAGTTCTATTATTGATGCCACCCCTAAATTATTTTATTTGCAAGGGAGAAAAAGCTTTCTCTCAAATCTCCAACTACCTACCATAATTTTTCTCTTTTTTTTAGTATTTCATCTTCTCAAAACATATTTGGTGATCATGAAAGCATTGTTTCATTTGAGATTACTGCTAATTTACAATGGTATAGTTACTAAAATCAGTGGAATTACAGAAATAATGCTAAATTGTGGCTACTGCTTCATGAGAAAAAATGGCTCTAGTAGCTTAAAACCTTCTTAATACCCCTGTGCCCCTCAGCTGTGCCAACAAAATTGCTTGCAAGGCTTCTTAACTAAGGTTCATTAAAAAGTTGTCAGCACTATGTCAAGGAACTGACTGGAGTTAAAAAAGAATTATTGATTGTGATAATCACTAGCACATTCACTTGCTAGCACAAGTGAATGGCTGGCATGCCACAGGCAGAAGAGGGAACAGGAGCAGGGAAGCAGGAATACCTCGTGCTGATAGTGGTGCCTGGACAGCAGCAAAGTAACGCCCTGTGCAAGATCAGAACAGAGAGCAGGATTGTAACACCCATTGAGCCAATTCTGAATTACCTATGATTAGATTATCTTCATTGCAGATTATCCGTGCCACAAATGTGAAACCAACCACTCTGTATCCAGCATAGGTATTAGCTGAAGCCCATGAGTGCACAAACATCTCTTGCAAGACTGTGTCTGGCTTGGAAACAATACATGCACCTTCCCGCAGAGCCAGAGATCATAAATTCTGTCAAACCAAAGTGGCCTCTGTGAAAAAACAGCTGAAGTTTTTCCTCACCGTGCTCCCAGAACTAGGAGTGACAGACAGCATGCTGCAGTCACACCACATTGCTTCCCTGCAGGAACAGCTCAAACCTAGCTGGGCTTCAGGCCAGCTGCAGGCGCCTTCATGTGGAAATGATCCCCAGCAGGCAGGATTATGGGAGGCCTTTTAGGTCAGGTGAATACGATACACATGCATGGATCCAGTTTGGATATCTGACCCAACAACTCTCCCACAAGGAACTGGGGAGATAGCATTGAAACACCAACAGCAAGAATCCTGGCCAGTTTCTGCAGGAAAGTATGGGAGCAGAATGAAAAGGCCAAAATGTCATAGGTGACATCACCAGTGAGGCATTTACACTATAAAATATTAATTGCAAAAGAAAATGAGAAATATTACAATTAGGAGGAGTAGGGTGTTGAGAAGCATTCCATCTTTGGATCAGCTCAGCCCAACTGAGGATGACCCTGAGGATTCAGCTGAAGCTGTAAGGTGATTCTGTCTTGGTTGTTTGTTACAGTGCTAACACTGCTTACAAGCACAGTGGTTTTCTACAAACTATGATCACCTCTCAGTGTGGAAGTACATTTTAGTGCTGGAAAGCAGTTTTGTAGTTGATTATTCTATTTTATTTGTATTGTATCATAAATGTGCTTACCATTTTGGATTATTTTAAAAGAACATCATTTGCCATAGAAAAGCAAAGCCAACTTACAAGTGAGCAGAAGTAATTTTACTTTAACGTAATCACTATCGCAGTTTGCCTTTAATGGATGATCAAATTCACAACTAATTATTCAGAAAAGGTGCACAACTTCATAAAAACAAGTTAGCTCCAGGATCTGCAGTTCTGTGTGTTTTGCCTGCCCTGTATCAGCAATACCAAACAAAGCCAAACAAGCTGTTGGCCTGTTCCTATGTTGCAATCTTGTGGAATATTATATTCTCTAGAAGTGTCAATTCCTTTTGGCCCCAAGAGTTGCTCAGATTTCTGCATCTTTGAGGGTTTTTCCATTAGGAAAAGAAATTGATGAAATTTGATATGATCCTTGTTTTTTAGGCATAATGGGCATTAAAACCTGATTTATGGTGCACAAAGAAATTCACATGAATAGGAACAATTTATTTACCTGTAGTTCCCAGACTTTTTGTAGGCAGCTGTATTCTAAAAATGTTCCAGCATTTCTAATGCCACACAGACAGAATTAGAGCAGCTTCCCAAAGACTGCCTCCATTCTAAAATTATTTCTAAACCCTATTTCTAAACCAGAAAATCAGCTGAACTCTTTGACCCTCCTATTGCCTGCACCTGCACAGGACCCAGTGTGATCACAATATTTTCTACTGCCCATTATGTAAATCAAAGTTGTAATTGTTTCTTGTGGTCTCTGAATGGAAAGCGGCTCTCATGGCCCCTACTTTGAACAAAATGGTTGAACTGCCCAAAACCCAACAGTTAGCATGCTCTTCAGACTTCATTTTTTCATATTGTCAAACAGACCCCTTTGGAATTGTACAGAATCTCTTTGCTTAGCCAGATAGCACAGGCAATCCCATGTGGCCATCCACTGAAGCCAAGAGATTTACTGCAGGGATGGATCTGGCAGTACAGCATGTTGAATTGAGTTCCCTTAAGCAAGAAATCAGCACAAATGTACAAATCCAACTGTGTTTGAGGGTTGTTTTGCAGCCATCTGTACAGGCTTTTATTGTTAAACAGAAGTAAACCAAATGTTGGACTAAATAATACCCATTGATTTATGCATGAAGGTAAAGAAAATACACATAATTATGAAAGCTGAAAATCATTAGATAAAGCTGGTTTGAATTATTGAAAAACCCAGAAAACATTATGTTTCAGTAAAACACTAAGCATCCACCCTAACACATGTTGACACTGCAAATTAACACCAGAATACCAATATGACATTTTAAGATAACCTGATCTAAAAGATACAGCCAGCTGAATGCAGTTTGCTGTATGTCAATTTCTCAGACAAAACAAGAAAGCTGAAATGTTTCCTCCTTTGTAATGGAACATAAAATCTTGCATCATTTTTGTAGAAGAAAGAATGTGCTTGATTACTGTTTGCCAAATCAATAAGTAATTGCATGGTGAAATATATTGCTTCAGAAATCCACCAAGGTCAAGAACTGAATAAATTCTAAAAATGTACATGAATACCAAACTACCTGGAGCTGCAGTTGCTCACAATAATTCTGGAAGCCTTTTAACATGCCATGCTTCAAAGTTAAGAAAATGTCTTACTGTTAAGGTTTAGAATACCATCCTTCATGGGGATGGACTGTTTCCTCTTACCAGGAGGAAGTACCTCATTCAAGGACCTCATCTTACCACAGCTGTAGAAAGAGACCGACCTAGTCTGATCTCCAGTCTGATGCAGAACAGTACTTTCCATATAGCAACCTCTGAGCTTCCTGTGATTTCCCTGCTGTTTTGGAGCTGAAGAAAGCACAGTGGATGCCAATTTCAGTTAATCTTTTTCCCATTCTGCTTTATCAGTAACAACCATTTTAAGAATAAGGCACATAAATAACGACACCAATTTATAGATTTTTTTTTCCCTCAACATAGTAACTCAACTATATTTTAATCTCTGCACTTAGATTTTTTTTTAAGTGCAGCTCTGCACAAAAACTTGATCCACATTCTGCTTTCACTTGTATTCGGGGCCAGCTTCTGACTACTTTAAGCAGAGAAACACAGCAAGGGTTTAAGGACTGAAGAGGTCTCTGATTCAGACAAGATAAATAATCCCATTAATGAACAACATTATTTTGCCTTTTTAACACTCTTTTAATTGCAAAGAAGGCCACAAATAGAATATACCTGAGCTGTGGAGCAATTGCCACTGCAAAAGTAGTTCCAAGCAGTCATTAACCATGAATACTGGGAAGTTTTTCTGTATCTCCAGTATGCTTTGGCACAGAGCAGGTTCTCTGCAGCCTGGAAGCTCCTCCACCCCAGAGCTGTGTATGACCAGCAGCTACGACCAGCCAGCTGACGGGCAGTGTTTTGCTGCTGTCCAGGTTAGCAGCTCTTGCCTCTGCACTGTCATTGCCCTCACTGTAGAAACCTAGTCAAGAGCCACTTCTTCCAAGACTCTGGGACCAAGACAAGTTCGGAAATGTGACATCGATGGAGTGTAGGCATATGAGGAAATGAAGCCGACTTTTTTTTCTGGAGATGAGGGAAGCAAGTTAAAATTTGTGACCTCAGTATAAGATGCATGGACATGGGTATGGAAGTGGCGTAAGAAGGCCGGTGTGGAAGCATGTATCTTCCTGCACATCCAGCACATCAGTCTGGGGACAGAAGTCTGATGCTACCAGTTGCACCAAATGCCTGCCCCTATCCAATGGATTAATCCTGCTCTGTATCAGTCTGTTTTGTTGTCATGGAATCTATGCTAGGATGGATAACACACAAGTTAAAGTTTACATCCAGGAAGTCAATCACATGCTGAGACTGATCAAACTAGCACCACAATGAAAGGAGGCTCAGAGCCATAACCTCCTGCCATAAAACCTGTGATAGAATTAAATCAAACAATTGGAGCAGCAGGGTACTATAGAAAAAGCTCACAGTATAACAGCCTAGTTGTAAGAAACCTGACAGGATATGGCACACAACTATTGACTGTAGGGCTTTCCATAAAGCAAGTGGCTCTTTAACAGCCCCTGGTTCCCAGCACAGTAAATGCTCCTTCATGGGTGGGTGTGTCAGCTACACAAGCAATGGTCTTTACAATCAGCTTGTGCTGAATAGAGTGTCTTTCTCTACAACGGCTACAAAAAACACGCACCAACAGGATACAGAAATAAAAGAGGTACCATGCAAACTTTGCTGGGTGGAATTGAATACATTTATACAGAAATTCTAGCAAATAAATTCTCAATATTGTAAGAATTGAATGCTGTGGTAACCAGAATGGCAAGCTGGCTACTGACAGCTTTACAAACTTCCATACAAGACTGGCAAGGTACCTGGCACCTTTTGTGACACACTAATCTATCACTGCGGTCCCCATTACTAACCTCTGAAACGATACCACAAGAAGCCAGCTATGCTTTATCTTGTATTCTATTTCAACTAACTAGCATATATGGGGTTAATCAAATTTGGACAGTCCTTGAAAATAGTCAAAGACAAATCTTAGAAACTATGTTCCCTAACTTGGTAAGAGGCAAATTCAATGGAGGATGGCTTTAAACTATTTAATATAATACTGAGGGTTATATAATGCAGCTACAAAGGAGTTAATATTGCCGTTTTTAGGAATTTGTCAGATGAGCGCCACTCATATAAAAATCATACCCTTATGCCAATTTGGTGTCATTTCTAGTCTTTCATAAAAAGATATGGATACCTATAGTAGCAAGAGATTGTTTGCATTGTAACACGTCATCAATGAACTTAGCAAACACTATGCTCACCGGCTATCACGCTGAAGATGCACCTGCCTGAGCACGCCTAGAGCTCAGAATTACGCAGTACGAAATACTCCTCTGGTATCTACATCTGGCAGCAGGTGTCCAGTGAGACATGTAAATGGCAATGGGTTTGAATGTGTGTCTGTATCCACCTTCAAAACTATCCACTTTGAACACAATGTAAATTTTGGACACAGAAAAATCTGCTGCTATCATATATTATATGTGGTTTACAGATTTACAGGTTAACTTCTTGTTGACTAAAAAAACATGTCTTATTTTGTACTGTTTAAGACACAGTAACATGTGGCGTGACCTTTGAGACACAAGGTAACTTTCTCAAACAAAATGCCAACATTACCCAACATCCGTCTGAAACTGAAAAGCTTTAGATGAAACACAAATGAAAACTGATACATGACAATAACTGTTGCAGTGCTTGCGGCAGTGGCCACCACACATGAAAACACAGAGGACTGGTGGACTGGCACCAAGGACACTGCAGTTTAGCTCCCACCTTGGGGTTACGCCGAGTCCCCATAATCCCAGTTGTTCTTAGTTTGCATGTTTCATGTTCATCGGCTTTTACAGTTCCCATCCAGTCTTATGTATAAATTCATGTTTATGTATATTCCCTTATTGCCTATGTAACAATTCTAGAAAGTTCTCCTTTCATCGACACCCCATTGGTTGTTTGATGTAATTCCCTCCTCCAAGTTATCTCTATTGGTTGTTCCCCTGTTGGCTCCTCCCCCTTGGTTCATTCCCATTGGTTGTTTCCCATTACTCCTCCCCTTTTTAACCCAACTAAAGAACCCTGGACCCATCCATTTCCCCATGTTTTGTCCCTGGACCCTCCACTGTCAATAAACCAGCTGGAACCCATACAAAAGACTTCTCTCTCTCCTTTGTCTCCGCTGATGCCTCTTCTTACCACCTTTACTTGGGGCTTGCTCCTTGAGAAGGAGCCAGCTTTCCACGCGCTGCAGCTTCGCCAAGGACGTCTGCAGCAGGACACTGTGCAGCCTCAGGCAGCCCCGACAGTGTCAAATAATGAACTGGTTCAAGTAGTGAAAACCAATTATGCTAAGAATTCTGTGTGATGGTAGGCAGTACCTCACATCATGAAATTTAGTTGACAGTAATCTAAATGGCAGTTTGTGCTTAGTGTCTTTTTCCAGCAAAAGTATCAGGGTAGACGTGAATATTTGCAAATGACGTTAAATGGAGAAAGTATAACGTAGAGTATTTTCTAGTACAGGTACAACTGGGAAAATCAGGCATCCTCCTATGTGTTTAGATTCCAGGCACTACTAGATTTTCCAGCAGCTGGTAAAACTCTGCAGAACTTCACTGAATGCTGGACATTTTGCTTATCTTAAGTGTTCCACTACAACATCTGACTGTATCACAACCACTTAGATCAACCACTTTCCTAACTCACCCCAAATTCTCAAAAGCAAAATAATAAGGTCTTCCTGAAGAATCCTTTCCACCTAAAAATAAATGTGCACCAGTTAAAGAGAAAATAATGTACAATAATACTTGGTGTACTAATTATAATATTCTTGTATTCTTGTGCATTTGTTCTTGGCTGACCCAAAAGTCACTTATCAAGTTTATCTGACATCAGCTTTTATAAAAATAGAAAATGAAAACAAACAAACAAGCATCATGTTAGCAACTTTAATAGCTTTGCCAGAATTTAATCACTTGGGCTGAAAATTGCCATGATGATTGTCTGCTTTGGTCTGTACAAACTTAATTCAAAACTGTTTATAATAATACTCTAATAATAACAACTGCCGAAAAGCCCATAGAAGAATTAATAATTTCATCTTTGGAACAAGACTTGACTAACTTGCAGCAAACACAGCACAGTCACACTCCAAAGAGGCTAAAGCAAAATTCTGAACAGCTACTCACTAAATAGCACCATCTAACCTGAATACTGAATCAGACAAGGTTCCCCCCAAAAATTGCATATGATGATGTTGTTCCAGGCTGTCATGTAAGGTAAACAACCAACTTTCGCTTCAACTCTTCCCAGCTTTTATATGCTTGAACTTGCAGCATGATAACTTTGATTGTGTTTACACGTGTACACTTGCATGCACACATAAATCCCACAAATATACAAATCAAACAGAAACAGCACATCTAAATGGTGCGAGTTCTAGAAGAAAGCACACGTTACCTGTAAAGGAAAAATTCAAACTGTTCACCTAATGTGAACATGTAGCTCCACATTCTGTTATTTGGCAGTACCATTCAGGCTCCATAAGATGGCAGACCTGCATACATTTAACAGATGTTGGTGTAATGACATTGCTGTAAATACATTGGTTTTTAAATGGTTGCTTTAAATGGATGGGGCATGTTTTCAGTCAGAATGTTTAGAATGTGATATATTTAGAACTGTAATGAACTCTGCTTACTCCTCCATATTGCCTTTGCCATACACTCTGATCGCTTTGGACGTGGCCTACATAAAGCACCCATAAAAAATAAAATGTAGCATCATCACTCAGAGCTGATTGATTGGGAACTACCATGACTTGAGCAATGTAATTCTTTCTGATAAACATGTAATTGGTTTTTATTCCCATTGATTCATGGTCATTGTAAGCTAACTCTTAGAATATATTGCTGCCTTGAACACACTGAAGCCCTTGAGGTTATCTTTTAAACAGTCTGCTTTACAGGAGACTGGGGCAACAATGACTTACTTGTTAACCCTGAAATTGGTATATTTCTTTCCCATTGAATGATGGGATGATGTTATTTCTAAAAGCTTTTTTCAGGTTCTCTGACATTAATGTAGTTCTATTATTTGTACGGTCATTATAGTATTAATATAGTAAATTAATACAACAAATTCGTTTTATGAGTCATATAATGGTGTTCTGGAAAGTACTCCAGAACAAGGTGATGCCTTTAGCAATGCTTTATTCCAATTTCCTTTCCGTTTGTTAAGACGTCAAGCTGGTTTAAACCTAAGGTGTTCAAACGTGAATTTTTCAAAAACATTACCATACTTAAAATGACCAGGTAAGAAACAGAATGAGCTTGCAGTCTCACTTTTATGCTTCACTTTAGCAAACTTGGACTCATAAACGTTATAATTACACAGGCATATAATTTTCCCATAAAGGTTTCATTGCACTTGTTCCACTTGGCTAGGATTGGAAGGAAAAGTGGTTAGATTTGTTTTAATATTTTGAAAGAGTTCTTTGGAAGAAAGACAGTAAGAAGTGTTCACGCCAGCAGGAAAGCAGTTTGTACTCAGTAGGGCTCTAAAAAGAAAATCACGATAATTTTAAATTAAAAACTGATCTACTTCCAGGTAAGCAAATGGAACAAAAAAAGCAGATTAGCAAGGAATTTAACTCAAAATCTCTACACTAGTACACCAAGAACGTTATCCTGAAAACTGTAGTTAGGAAGAAAACTTTCACTAGAGTGAAAAAAGTGGGCTGTTATGTTCATATGCAAATTTGTAATATTTTCATATGTAAACATGCTCTTTAATAATTGCATAGCAGCAAAACCTTATTTAAAACACTGCTCCCTGACACATTCACAAGCTTCTTGCTGACTCACTCTTCAAGAATGGGATTTCGAAAAAGAGCAATGAAAACACTCCAGTAACAGAAATACTAAAGAATTTAGATAATGAGTGTCTGTAACCTATTTCTACCTTTAGACACTTATTGCATCAAGCTCCACAGATGTGCCAGGAAGTTCTTGCTGTTTTGAAACCCTCATCGTTTTTAAAGCAGTCCTGTAAGCTTCTTACTGGTGCAAAGGTGACTTTGTTTGCTTCTGGTTTATCTATGCTTATTTCAGTTGGAGACATACAAAAATCCCCACACGAGTGGTTATGGGATCTCTGCAGCTCCTTATGCAACAGGGCTTTGGGCCAGTGGGTATCGGCCAGGCCTAAGGGGCTACCAGTCCCACATGGATGCAGACCAACTTCGCGTGCCTCGGTACAGCTTTGCGGCTCGGGGCTAATTTTGCAGAAGCATCTCTTTTGTGTTGAAAGATTTTGCAGCGTTTCAGCAAGATATTTCAGCGATCAGTCATCACTTCGCCGTGCATATCCTCCCCCAGCTGCCACTCAAGCTGTCACTTAGAGCAGCAGTCCAAGAGACGCTTCTCACACAGGCAGTGAAAGGGCAACATAAGCAGGTTTGTACTGCCACATTTTGCACCTCTGGCACCCTGTGTTGTGGAAAAGGATTGAGAAAAGAGGCTTTGTCTTTCTGCTGCTTTTTTTATGTAGAAACCCTGCTCTAAAGAGGTCACCGACTGAGAAACAGCTTCTTCCTGCCAGCTCTGGCTCATGAGCCAAGCAATTGCTACTGCTGCAAGCTGCGGCGGTACGAAGAGGCGGGAAACCTAGCGCTGGGACTGCTGATGCTGCCGGGAAGGGCCGAGAGCGCCCAGAGCTGGCCGGTGCTGCGGGCAGAGCGGGCTGCATGCGGCCATTCCCGGCGGCGCCGCGGCCGCCCCCCGGCAGCGCTCTGGCACGCGCACCCCAGCATCCTCACTTGACGCATTGCAGGTACCGCGCGACCAATCAGAGGCCTTGACTCTTACCAGATAACCATTGCAGAGTCCCGTTAGCCAATCACGAGCCCCTTGACAAAGTGCTGCCTCAGATGCTTCAGCACAGCTTCCGTCGGGTACTGCACCCGGGAGCTGTAACCTTCCGCGAGATCATATAGGTCCCGCCGCCGGCCAGCGGCTCTCTGGCGGGTACTGTCCGCTGAGGGACGGAGGGAGCCGGGATCGGATGGGCCGCCCCAGCGCTGCCTACCCCTCGCTGGCGCTGTAGGACCTGGCAGCGCGCGGGGAGCAGCCGCCATCCCCCGGGCAGCGAACGGCCGCCGAGTCCGGCACAGAGCCCTCCCGCTGCGGCCCCGTTGCCTGCGGGAAAGAGGGGGAAAACAGGGTCCCTCGGGAGGCCACAGGAGGCTCCGGGAAGACGAAGCGGTTTGTGCTGTCTCGCCCGGGCCCCTGCTGTGGGGTTCGACACCGGCAGTTCCTGCGTGGAGAGCGGGAGAATCACCAGCGCCGAGCCGAACCAAAGGCTCGGTTTAGGCGAATCCCAGAGTGCCTGCAGAGGAGCTGCAGAGCTGGCTGTGCCAAGCCGGCAGTGGCATCTGCGAGAGGCACAGCTGAGAGCCCTGCAGCGGCTCTCCGTTAATTGCGGATGCCGCCACAGCGCCTTCGGGAGCGCCGGCAGGAGCCGCAGTGCTGAGCGGCTCCGGGGAGAGGTGCGAGGGGCAGGGCATGAGGGAAGCCTGGTGTCTTACCAAATAACTTGGATCTTCTGTGGCAAGGTGAAGTCCCCAGCATACGGACAGCTATTCCTCTATGTCCTTCCAAACACCTACCAAAGGTGTACCTGCTTAAAAATCCACCTGCTTCCCCCGTACCCGCTGACCAAGTTATAAATCCTTTTCACTTTGAAGTGCAGGTTCAGGTGTAGCTGTGTTTTCGTGCCAACACAGTTTGCCGTGCGGGATTGCTCTCTAAAGGATGCTCCCTGGCCCCACTGGAGGCTGAGGGATCGGTGCAAGTATCTCAGGACAGACAAAATTCTAGCAGTAACAGGTTTTTTTTTCAAGAATTATGCTAGATGACTATTTGGCACCCATGGACCCATCACAGAACAGAGTTAATCTTTTTTTTGCACAAGGTTGTGGGCCATCAGGAGGTCCTGAGAGAACAAGAGGAGACAAACTAAAGAGAGAAGTGGGAGGAGGAGTAGGAAGATATCTATGTTTAAGTGATTTAACCTCGTAATAATAATAACAAAATAGCCTATTTTGAGTCTTTTGCTTTTTGCTTATTTAATGCTGAATATCTTGTTTCAGTTACATTTTAGTTGAGAGGATTGGTGCTCCATAAGCCCCTAAAATAGAATATGGAGATAGAGACAGCAGAAGCAGAATGGTTGCCAAAGTGAAATGATCTGGAGTGCTGAGCACTGCATCAGCCCACACACAGGCCCACCCTGAGGATAGTGATGCACAGAAGTCTTAGATGGTGCTCCCTGCTTGGAAAAATGATGTCAGTATTGGCAGACATGAAACTAAACCAAAGGCTAACCAAAATAAACTCATTAAATGTACTTCCCTTCTATATAGCATAAACCCTCCCATTCTCAGTGCAGTGCACCTCTGTGTTAAGCTTGGGTCTTCAACAGCGCTGCTGACAGCTTCGCAGCCAGCACATAACAGTGCACTTACTAAATATAAGTACTTCATTAGCATCTAGAATACTTCTGCTACCACAAAAATAACAACAAATAGCCATACTGCGGGGAAGGTCAATGTTGCTTGCCAGGAAAGGTGTGCACAAAGTGCTACATGCCTGGGACAGACCGGATTTTAGGCATATTTTATTCCACAGAAGCAGATAGCCACAGAATAAAGCAGGCAGAACAGAGGTTTAATTAGGTAGCTGATGTGAACTGTACCCTCACAAAAACGTGGGGAAGAATATGAAGCCCCATGGGGCAGCTCTACTGTTTAAGTTTACAAAGAAAGATGTGTTTTCTTGGTACAATTTCTGGAGTTTCAAGAATGATGGGAGGTGCTTTAGGATGGAGACACATACTTTGAGGGTTAGACATTTTAAGAGGCTAAACTTCACACATGCTGGTGTCCCCAAAACTAAAAACCTGAAGTTCTACACAAAGAACTGGATCAAAGAGAAACCTGAAGGGGGATATCAGAACCTACATTCTGGAGGCATCAGATGTCCCTGTTCACCACAAGACTTTAGAAGAGTTGAGCCCTTGGGAGAGGACTTCCTAGGCACTGCCATGGAATGTTGCCAGGGGAGAGGCAGTCTATTGGCTCTCTGACAATAGGCTACAGAGATTGGAATTTATCGTTTTATACTAGAAATGCATCTTCTCTTCAAGGCTGTTGAAAAATAGAGGGCTTTTTCCTCCCCAGAAGTGTTGATAAGTTCGAGAAGTTATTTCATTATGAGGTGGTTTTATTACTGGTGCATTTACAAGCAACATAAAATAGCTATCCAAAGAAGTGTAGTGATTCCATAGTTTTCTTCCTGTGTGTAAGACAAAGGAAGAAGTGCCATTTGGCAATGGTGCTGGCTTCCAGCATCTGTAATTTGGGATGTATCTACACTTCCCACCTCAGGCCAGCTTTGCAGTATGGCAGATTAGAATGCTGGATGCGTCTTGGATGACAGTATTTGACATCCGTTATTAACTCAGGTGGTTTTGATCTTGTAGCTTCTTATCCTTAGATAAGATCCTATGCCAAACTTACTGAAACGCCTCGATTCAAGTGTGTGAGGGAAAGGAAGGAAAGAATAAATCCCTAACTGATGCAAATTAACATGGATTTATTGACTCCAGGGCATGTTTACATTGCTGAAAATCTGTACCAGAAATTATGATTCTGATTTAAAAGTATGATCACCCTTGAACTGCATATGTGGAGTTGTTGAATTTTTTACCATTAGCTGTAGCATGAAGACTTACAACAGCTCCACCTGACCCAAAGAAATTTCATTTAACATAGATCTACTAAAAAATTACAATTTGGAGTTAAGTAAGGGAGACTTGGCCATTAGTGGATGTATCTGTGGATTTTAAATACTTGTCTGCCTATATCATATATATTCTTATATTTGTTAAATTTATCTGGGACTTTTATTGCAAAATTGATATCCCAGTTTGCCCACAGTAGTATTCAGATGAAAATTGATTACTCATGGTCAAAGGGGAAGTATAAAAAACAATGCAAAGAGCTCATTTAATAATTTCCATTATGTAAAAAAGCAATCCTAAATATCTGTGAAGATTTTTTTTCTGTATCAAGTAGGACAAACTGACATGAGGAACAACATTACTGGGAATGAACAAACTGATTTCCAGCCTTTCTTCAGCACTTAAATTCTGAGGAATATTTGTTTACTATTGTTTATTGTACCATTATAAGTTATACATTAGTTCAAAATCTGGAGCTAATGGCAACAGCTGTTTAGCCTTTATCAATTAAAATGCAGAAATTTGAACATATAAAGTAAACCAGTTTTTGGCCCACTCATTTTTCCAGCATATTCTTAAAAAATAAAATACAAACTCAAGACATTCCTAATAAGGTGAATCTGGCAAAAATTGGTTTGTTACATTATATCACTTAAAATTTTGAGGAATCCGTCTACTGAAATTAGAAACAGAGTTTTTCCTCTATCGTTAGAATAACCATTCCTATAAGTATCGTTCTATACAGAATATTTTAAAATATATGTATGGTAAAAATATATTACTTTCCTTTGACAGATGTATTACCTGGACTCATTGTCAGGGAATATAGTTCTTATACGTGTGTCTATCAGTGAAGAAGCAAGACGTAGGTATGCTTGACAATGTTATGTAAAAATATTAAATAGTTAGCAAACACATAATACATAAATATACTTTCCTCTTCTGCATTTGATTCTTGAAAAATAGTGGATACAATTTGGCTTTTATCTGTAAAAACACTAACGGTAACAAAACACAGAAAAATGTAACTTGTTTATATCATGAATCATCCAATGTTTACCTTTCTATGAAACTGGCAATTGCAAAAACTGAAAAGGAAAATCCTGTTTTCATATATTCCAGTGTCTCTAGAGAAGTCTTCATAGGACTATGAAGAAAGGTTGGGGGTTTTAAGACTGCGTGGGAAAGTTTTGTTCTTTTTTCATTTATTTGACATTGCAAGTGTTAAAAAGGAAAGTAGGAAAAAGCACTTTAGTTTAAAAGAATTGTTTGATGATGTTTAATCTGCAAGATATATGAGTGAGACTATGTGTGGAAGCAGGTCTGTAATTCTCATATTTCCAAGTCTTTTTAAGACAGGATCTTTAAGGTTCCCAACTCAAACTACGCTAAGTTTAAAACATGAAACTTTTCAAATTATTGGGTCTCAAGGATGCCATTTTACATAGGTACATGAAAAAGGATTCACTAATTTAATTGCAATGTGTAAATAATTTTGTTCTACCTAATGGTTAAATTAGTTTCATATCAACATCTAAAGCTTTACAAGACAACAGATGCTCAGTGTAGGTAACAATCACTGATTATTCAAGTACATAGATGGCCTTCGAACACTAAATGCTCAGTGAAAATCCATACTTGTATATGATTATTGATGCACACCAGTAGGAATGAGGCAAATATAAAAAAAATCACAAGCATATAAAAGATTGGAGAGTTTGGGTTTTTTTTAAAATTTCTCTCAGAAAAAAACCTGTTACTTACAGGAACATGTATGTACCCTTTAAAAAATGCTCCAAGGTGTGGAACTTTAAATGTTCAGATGAAAGCAACATTTATTTTCACCTCTTGTATAAATGTGGTCAAAATCAATTCTGTTCTAGCTTTTTATTTCAATGGAGTTCCACCCACTTATTTGCAATCTTAGTGATGCTTATGGTGTATAAGGATATTTGCTTAGGTTTTCACAGCTGCCAATGGCATTTAGAATCATTAATTTTTGTGGAAAATGGTCTCCCCAAAAAACATTTCTTATATGAAGAGAATTTTGTAGACAGTGTAGAAAATTGATATACCAAGAGAATTCCAGCTGACTTGAAAAGCCGTACAACAAATTTAGTTTGAGTAGCTCACACATATAACTGGCAATATTATACCCATGAAAACTAATTAATTTTTTCCAGTTGCACAGATGTTGCATGCACGTATATACTTGATTTTTGCTTCTTGTACTTCTAACTTATTACAAACTGGTTATCTATGCTTATTGCCATAGTATCAGCCTCCCAGCTGTGCATTAAATGATATGACAACTTCTGTCCATCTGTTCTCACATCCATTCTCTCAGGACAGATGTCTGTGGAATGTTTTAATTTATTTTTTGGGGTTTTTTTAACTTACGTAGATATAATATAAGGAAACAGGTGATGCGTGTGAGGCCATGTTCTTCAGTGCTTATGTTAACAAAGCCAAAGCTGAAAAGCACACCTTGTATGTAAGTAGTAAGGTTTATTATTTTGTCAGGTTCTCAGCAGAATTCCTCCTTATATCTTAGGCTGCTCCCAAGGAATGGACCTGTTAAGTGTCTGGCGAAACAAAGACCAGCTGTAAGACTGTAATCTTTCTATCACATCAAGCTGAAATTTAGGAATGTTATGCTAGGTAGAATGGTTGCAAGTCTTCCACTGCAACCATTTTATTTATTTTATAAATAAATTTATAAAATTATATTTTTTTAGTATTACATTTCAAGCACAAGTCAACAAGAGCATGCTTAGAGAGTAATTTAGAACAGTAAATTTATCCAGTCAAAATTCATTTTAATAGCTGTTGCATAGCCCTCTGTTCGTAGAAAAGCTTTCCAGCATTGGGATGGCCAAGTTCTATGGTGTCAGGCACAAACACTGACGAATTCCATGGCCCAGTCCAGCTCCCATTGAGATTCAGGAGATTTTGAATGAGGTTGTAGAAGATCCTGGCAAATCATTTGACATTGTATGTCATTGGAATGACAGGGCCATTTCTTGCCTGGCCACAACTGAATGTAAATTTTAAGAGAACAAAGAATACTGATCAAGATCTAGCTGTACAATTTAGTGAAAGCAAATTTACAAGGAGCAGGGAGATGCCAGTTTAGACGATTTTTTATTTGCATTAAATAAGCATCAAAAGATTAGTATTCTGTTTTGTTTACATTTATCATTGCCATATGTCAAATTAGGGAAAAAAATTCCCCTTAGTCAGAATGGTATTTTGGAACATGAGCTGTGAAATATTTTCATATACAGAACGATGCAATTTAAACAGAAACTACTGCAGAACCCAACTGTGGCACCTTACTTGATCATCCTGAATTTTTTTTTTTAAATAAAGCAAGATAACTATATTCCAAACTACTTTAAAAGTAACTTTATTTCCAAATTTCATTTTAAACATAAATAAATTGTTAACATGAACCATCAAGTTAGGAAAAGTAGACACAAAGGGTTAAAAAAAAAGAAAAAGAAATAGGAATAAATGCACAGCAATCCTCTACTCAAAGGCCCTGTTAATCTTTGGCAACATTCATTGAATGTGACTGAGTGGCTTTCTACTTCGCATTTCCAAGTTTCATCACGTATGTCCAAACGCTGTAATACTGATAGTTTGTAAGAGAATCTACATAAATTTTAATTACTTGTCTTATAGTCTCTCCTCAACAGATAAGTCTAATCTGTTCACTTTTTAACAAGTGAAGGTTTGGATCAATGGAAGAACATATTACATGTGCTTAAAATTAACTTTAAGGAGACTGAAATAAAGCACCCACATTCTAAACTGTCACATTTAAATGTTGGTAAGATTATTTTTCTGATAATACCTTTTCTTTGCAAGATAATGGTACAAATTTATTAGCCCCATATTTATGTAGAATTCAGTGTTTTAACAGTGAGACCTTCACCCGTGTAAGACCAGCACAGTAAGTTGAAGAATTTGTACATGAACATTGTTCTTTACATATCCCTGTGAGTGTCAGAGTTCCAAGATTAACTTATCCAAGCAAATACTCTTGTAGCTCACACCAATCAAACATTGTGCCATGCTTTCCAGAAGGAAATTAAGCTAGGAAAGTAAGAGCTTAAAATTGCGGGTCTTGTTGGAAAACAAAAGGTCAATTATTTGCATGTGCTTCCACAGAAAAAAAAAGAAAAAAAAAATTCAGCATCACTATCTGGTAGTTAAAAAAACCGCCCAACATATTAAAAAGAGGAGGCTGGGCATTCCACATCTAAAATGGAAGTTGTTTATAAACCTATCATTTGCACACTGGCCAGCTGCAAATTGATTTTCTGACACCATTTCATACAGTAGTTGCTATACAAATGTTAGAATGGCTTGGGAACCAAACTATGAGACATTAAATATGCTATTTCATTTGCTGAGAAATCCCTCTACATTGCAAACAGGTAACTGTTGTGCTTGCCAACTTATCACTGTGTTCCAGAAAGGCAAGCAAATAAATTGTAACTTCAATGGTAGAGCTATTGAAACTGTTAAACAAACAGAACCAAACTGATTTTGTCTTTTTTTCAAACACTAAAAGTACACGTGATTTTTCGAAAACAGAATAGACGAATGAATTTCAAAAGATTTAGTGTTATACTGCAAGGAAATTTATCAGAATTATGACCACACTGGAAATACTGCAAGCCTCTCAATCCAGAGAGAGGCCTAAACTAAAACCTTCAACTAAAAATATCTTGAACTACAAAAAATCTCAGAGTCTAAGGGAACCTGTCATGAATGGAACCAAAATCCTAGATTCCAATGTGGGTCCATGTTTGTTTGTGCTTCCATACCTGTTAAAGGAGGTACAGTGTGAATACTACAATATATTTTTGGGTTATTACCAGTGTGGACAAAATCCTCAGAGCTGAGAGGGAAGAAATGAAGAAAACACTTTCGCATCAGGACATGCTTTTGCTGCCTCTCAGTTGCAGGCTTCTGAGGAGGCTGAAGTGACGCCTCAGTTGTAGACCATCCGATTCTGGATTGAATTTCGCCGTCGTCTGGATTTCGGTGCTTGACAAAAGCCCTGTGATTAATAAAAAGGCAGCTGTGCTCGCTTCAACATTTTAGTTTAACAGTCGTTGTCGCACATGCCTTGTCACCGAAAAAAAGTGCTTTATTAACATTTCCCCCTGTCCCCCCGCCATCATCTTCTCCCAGGTGCCTCTCCGGGCTCCCCGGGGGAGCGCAAGCCCGCCCCGCCGGCGGGGATGCTGTCTAGAAAATAAAAAAGCACCAACTTGGCCGAGGTGCCCTCGCTCCGGGCGTTCCAGCCTGGAGAACGGCGGGGACCCGGCAGGGACCCGGCGGTGAGGCAGCTCCCCGCGGGCTGCGCCGGCACCAGCGCTCAGCGGAGAAGAGCCACTGCCGGGACCGGGCTACCCTCGCCCCTCGGGGGGCGCTCGGCCGCGGGGCTGCGGGAGCGGCCCCGCCGGGGGAGGGGCCGGGCCGCCGAGGGGGCAGGGCTGCCCGCCGCAGTCACCTCGCACATACCGCGCCGGGGAGGAGGGAAAAGGGCCCCGCTCCGGCGGAGGGATACAGCCCCACGTATATAGCGAGCGGCGCAGGCTCACAGCCACAGCACTCTGTGAGCCGCGCCAGGAGGAGGCAGCAGCCGCCGCCGCTCGTGGTCGCGCAGTTCGTGCAGCCGCTGCCGGGCCCGCCGCCGCCGCGCCATGGTAGGGGGTTCGCTCGCTCGTTCGCTCGACCGGCCGGGTGCGGCATGGGGTGCCCGGGCTGGCGCGGGGGCTGGTGCGCAGTGCGCTCGCTGCGGAGCTGGGGACGGTCGGGTTGGTGGAGCCGGGCTGTTCCCGGGGAGGAGCGGGTGGTGGTGGGGAGCCCCGCGGGGGCCCTTCCCGGCCGAGTCCATGCGGGGTGAGCGGGTTGGTGGCTGCGGACTCTCCCTCTCCCCCCCCCCCGTCGCCTTGCGCGGGATCGCCGTGGAGCTGCGGCCCTTCCTCTTCCGCTTCTTCCTTCCCCTTTCCCTGGGCCTGCCGTGTGGGCGCCCCG
>VZRR01010029.1:168594-178862 GCA_013398015.1 Oreocharis arfaki | reverse complement strand
CGTTCCCCCCAATCCCCCCCCCAAAAAACGCAACCGCGGCGGCGAAGCCCATCGCTGTCTGCATTACATCATGTCTCCTCCTCTTCCTCTCGGCCCCCGCGCACCCCCCGGCCGCGAGGACCGGGGCGCAGTGCGTGTTGCTCGGTTGGAAGCGGCCCAGCTCCTGCATGGGGGGCTCGGGGCGGGAGGGGCGCAGCCTCCCCTCTCCCCGGGGGCTGCGGGGGAAGAGCTCCTGCCTCAGCCGCCCACTGGAGGAAAGGCGATGGGAAGGGAACGCTGGCCGCGGAGCCCGGGCGCCCTCGCGATTGAATGATGAGGACGTGGTGTGGCCGCCGGCTGGAGAGGGAGGGAGGGGAAACGGGGACGCACTGCAGCAGTGGGTGGCTGCTGGCCGGGAAGGGCGCCTGTTGCGCCGGCGGGCTGCGAGCCTCCCGCCCCGCCGGCCGGGCGATGCCCGCCGGAACGCATCGCATCATGTGCCGGCTGCTGCGAGGGCAGCCAGCGGTACTCGCTAAATAGAGCAAGAGGAAGGGCTGGGATTTTCCCGGTCGTTTTTCGCTTCCTACGAAAGCGGCGAAACAGTTGCAGACTGACCTCTAATAGCTTTTTGGCAATCTGGGTGTTCCTCGACTCTGTCTCTCCATCTCCCCTTCCCATAGGAGAAAGCTGACATCACCAGGACAGGATTTGATGACTTGGTTGGGTGGGGTGATGGCTCCTGCCTGGGTACCTTTGTCCTGTAGCTGTGGTAAGGGGGTATTGGCTGTGCCTGTTGCTCGAGAAGGTGAACCCCTTGGCAGTGTAGGGTCGAGTTGTGTCCTCGGGCATCGCCGGGTATGCGAAGGTTTTGGGGTTTTGTTTTGTAGTTGGTTTGTTTGTTTGTTTTTTTCATTTGAAATAGGATTTTTCGGAAACATTCAGCGAGCTCTGATTAATGGGGCAATGAGCTGGTGCTGTAGGCAGGAGGTTTTTTGCCAAGGTGTGGCTCTGTTTCCTGTTCTGCAGGGCAGTGAGTCTGTTATGTAAATTCCTTAGATAATCTTTAAGTGAAACCTNGGGCGCCCCGGCCCCGCGCCCTCCCGCCCCGCCTCGCGTTCCCTCCCCTGCGGAAAGAGCCGGGCGCGTCTCCCCGGGGCCACGGCCCCAGCGCCGGGCAGGGCGCGCTGCGGGGCGGGGCGCGGGTTTGCGGGCGAGGATCCCGCTCAGCTCCGGCACCAGCTGCACTGCGCAGGGAGCGGGGNTTGGAAGCGGCCCAGCTCCTGCATGGGGGGCTCGGGGCGGGAGGGGCGCAGCCTCCCCTCTCCCCGGGGGCTGCGGGGGAAGAGCTCCTGCCTCAGCCGCCCACTGGAGGAAAGGCGATGGGAAGGGAACGCTGGCCGCGGAGCCCGGGCGCCCTCGCGATTGAATGATGAGGACGTGGTGTGGCCGCCGGCTGGAGAGGGAGGGAGGGGAAACGGGGACGCACTGCAGCAGTGGGTGGCTGCTGGCCGGGAAGGGCGCCTGTTGCGCCGGCGGGCTGCGAGCCTCCCGCCCCGCCGGCCGGGCGATGCCCGCCTGAACGCATCGCATCATCTGCCGGCTGCTGCGAGGGCAGCCAGCGGTACTCGCTAAATAGAGCAAGAGGAAGGGCTGGGATTTTCCCGGTCGTTTTTCGCTTCCTACGAAAGCGGCGAAACAGTTGCAGACTGACCTCTAATAGCTTTTTGGCAATCTGGGTGTTCCTCGACTCTGTCTCTCCATCTCCCCTTCCCATAGGAGAAAGCTGACATCACCAGGACAGGATTTGATGACTTGGTTGGGTGGGGTGATGGCTCCTGCCTGGGTACCTTTGTCCTGTAGCTGTGGTAAGGGGGTATTGGCTGTGCCTGTTGCTCGAGAAGGTGAACCCCTTGGCAGTGTAGGGTCGAGTTGTGTCCTCGGGCATCGCCGGGTATGCGAAGGTTTTGGGGTTTTGTTTTGTAGTTGGTTTGTTTGTTTGTTTTTTTCATTTGAAATAGGATTTTTCGGAAACATTCAGCGAGCTCTGATTAATGGGGCAATGAGCTGGTGCTGTAGGCAGGAGGTTTTTTGCCAAGGTGTGGCTCTGTTTCCTGTTCTGCAGGGCAGTGAGTCTGTTATGTAAATTCCTTAGATAATCTTTAAGTGAAACCTCGCATTTTCTGGAAAATCACAAAGAGTGGAGGAAGTCGAGCTGGATTTTGATCACAAGCTTTTTGCTGTTATTAAAAAAGACTGTGTTTAGCTGTTAGCATTTCTACCCTTTTCTCCCTCCTCCAACACACTACATGTGGGGAATTGTTTAATCATTACATACAGACATTAAAACAATCCCCTGCCTAATTACAGATGATATCTGTTTATTCTCCATAACATATAGAGCAGATTTTCAACCCTACCCTATTCCCATCTGCAAGAGCTTAACATTGTATAGCTGATTAATTCTCCATTGAATTTGTTCCTCTTTGCCTCAATTAGATGGGTTTTATACTTAAATAATAATATTTTAGAACAAAAAGTGTTTGCCTGCCTTCTCTGACCTACAAAATTCTCTGTTCTAGTTGTAAAAATGGTCCAGTAAAATGTGTTTGAAACAAGTTAGTAGCTTGTATTCTTCAGTATATGTGATTAGACATGTAAAAGACGTCTTTTCTTTTTCTTTACTAGGAAAAGGCATATTTTTCCATAAAGAATTAGTTAGCTCCTTTGAGCCCAAACAGTGGAGCTTTTTGTGATGCCCTATCCATACAAAGGGAGAGGCTTCTGGAAGGATGTGGCTATCACAGTTAAGCTCTAGAAAGCCTGTTTGATTGCCTGCTGAGCTGTATACCTTTGTATGCATCAGTGGCCTCTTGATGTACAGAAGGTCATAAGCAGGCATGTTAAATCTTGCCACTTAAAGTTATATATAAAACAACCTGCATGTCAGATTAGGCACCTTAAAGTGCTTGGCTGAGTGGAAAAATGGTACGATTTGTGAAAACTAATTTTTTGTCACAGGTGGCAAAAATGTCTCTAATACCGAGATATAATTCGTAAGATCGCAGCAGAGCCCCTTCTGTGGGGCTCACAGAGGGCTGGAGGCTGCTGCGGAGAGGGCGGGCAGGGCTGGAGCCGTGGGCGGCACGGCAGCCCACGCATGTGCGGTACCCCCACGCTGTGCCAGGGCCCTGCACTGCTGGGGATGGCATGTGCTGTGAAACCCCAAACACATGGCCTTAGGGATTTCATGCCTCTCTGACCAATTGCAAGGAGCCTGCCCTGTGTCCTTAACTAGACCAGATCGGATTCACGAAGTTGCGGGATGGTATTTGCTTCTTCGTGTGTATTTTCAAACCAAGTTAGCCTGTATGCTTTTTGGAAACAGCTGCGTGGTGTAGGTGAGTGGAGTCTCCTTTTAGAGATAGAATTCCTGGTTTTGAAAGTGACTTTGTGAAAGTAATGATAAATCACTTCTGAAATTTAAAGGAATTGTCTCATGGCTTGACATAGCTAGAGGTAAACAGTATTCTAAAATGTTCTGTTCTTCGTGTAGGCTGATCAGCTGACTGAAGAACAGATTGCTGGTAAGTGTTTTGATGATAATTTTTTTTTTTGCTAACTCCTGTGACTAAAAGAAAATATATTATCTCAAGCATAGTGGAAAAAAACATCTTTGACAATTTTAAATCTGTACTACCACTTTTCAAAAGTGCTCACTTAAAAAAATCCCAAACGAAAAAAAACCAGACAGAAATATTCTGGAAGATTACTGGTTCATTGCCTCTTAATTTAGACTGCTTATTCCTTGGACTACAGATAATGATATTTTTTTTTAGATGTTCAGACTTGAGACAAGTTCTCCTAGATTTCTTGCAAACAGAAATAATTGCTAGACTCAAATGAACTACTTAGAGTGAAACCAGATGTAGGCACTCTTTTAAAGAGTGAAGATAAACTAGAAGTGAAATAGCAACAAATAAGCCTCAGATGGGTTTATTGTGCATTGTTACAAGTCAGTGTCTTTTATTTAAAACTTTTAATAGACTGCTTGTAATTCAGGCTAGTTAGGAGAAGGAGCATTATTTGACCTTCTGGAGACCAGTCCCCCACTTGTGGCTGACACTAATTCTTACTGTCTGCTGACTTAAAAATTAAGTGGTAAATGACAACACTTTTGTTCCTGTAAGTCTGTTAATTGTAAAGGGAAGCCAGTGGCTCCTTTCACTTACTTCAAACAGCTGCTCTTTGTGGAGCAACTGTGCCTCAGGCAAGATGCAGATGCATGGAAATGAATTACAGAGTTGTAATGCAGATAATAGCCACATGAAATAAGTTTGAATTTACTGTGCAAATTATGTGTTGGTACTGTAAGTAATTTTTTATTTGTATTTGAGTGTTAATTCTCTCAATACAGGGATAGTTAGATAAAAAGAGAAAATGTTTCTTAGAGTTGTACCAGGCTTTGTTAGTGGAGTGCATTTTTAGTCTGTGGTTTTCTCATGCTGGTAATGTCTCTAAACACTGGGACTGTTTCTGCCTCTAGAATTCAAGGAAGCCTTTTCCCTATTTGACAAAGATGGTGATGGTACTATCACAACAAAAGAACTGGGAACTGTCATGAGGTCACTGGGTCAAAATCCAACAGAAGCAGAATTGCAGGATATGATCAACGAGGTAGATGCTGATGGTAAGTGTTGGGAAGGTGCTGTGATCATCTTTAGTATGTATGACCTTCATACCTGGGCTTAAACTGCATAGGGAAGACTGACATAGATCTCTTAAAGCAGTTTCAAAATGCTGGATAGAATCTAAACTCTGAAGGATGCCAAAGATGCTAGCAGTATTCGTGAGTCTAAAAATGGGTGATGGGCAGAGACAAAGTTATGCTATTTGTCTTTAATATTTTATGGGTCACAGGCTTCCTATTGCTGTCTGAGTTGCCCTGATCTGCCGTTTACCTGTCTTTCCATGCAGCTTTTCTCTATGTGTTTTGTCAGCCCATGTTGGTTTCGTTAGCTTTACCAATGTCTGTGGTTTTGGCTAAGGCAAAAAATGTGTTAGGAGTAGAATAGTGTTTTCAATTCTTGGAAGGTTAGCACAACAGGAAGAGACTGTATAGTCTATCTAATGTATTAAATCCCTAACAGATGGAGAGGCAATATAAAATATTGGAGGCAAAAGCAGAAAACCCTTCCCATATCAAGGCTAACAGAATTATTTTAAATGGACACCGGAAGGGGTAACTACATGATTGTGTTTCTGAACTCTACATAGGCTAACAGTTTTGAAAAGGAGGTATGCTGCCCTGCTCAGTGATGTCAAGCCTTTGGTCTTGTATGTTGGTTGTGACAGTGATTTTTCTCTAACCTTTTTGTAAAAGAAGAATGAAAATGTATTGGCAAGAGTATAAATTATTGGATTATCAGGCCATATTAATTAAACTACTTTGTTAAAAGTGTAAGTTGACCTTAATTGCTGAGTCTTTGCAGAAACTGAAAAGCTTCAGCATCTGCAGTGGTATGTAGAGTTTGTGTAGAGTGGCTATAGGCTGCAGACAAAATACTGCTCTCGTGGATTTAAAACAGAAGGAGACTGAGGATTTCAGATAAGTATGCCTGCCCAGCTGTTTAAATTTGGGGTACAGCAGAATGCTTTACTATTCTTCATGTTCATTGAGGATTTTTTCAAAACTGAATATGATACCTGTGTTCATATTTAACTGGTACAGAAAGCTGGCCATGATGATAGATAGCTTTGTATGTCTCAAGCTATCCTTCTTGGGATGCAAGGATTTTCTTAAACTGCACTTGTTTAGCTTCTTTGCTGTACTTGAATAATGAATTTGTATGCTTCTTTAAATCAATGGGTAGATCTTAGTTGCACAGTGAACTGTTTAATGTGGTTTTGTATACTACTAAATGTACCTTTTTGGCATATAGAGCTGAATCCTGACTATACAAATCTAGTTTCTTCACCATACCACTTTTTCCTAGCTTTGAGCAGCCTGAAAATTAAATCTGTGATTTGAATTAAAAGCTTAATCTTAGGGGTGAGGCCTGCATGTCAGCAGGGATTTTCGGTTTTGCAGTGAAATACCCATAAGAACACCTACAGCTAAGCTTATCAGTAATAACAAATAATGGCAGCTTTTCTCATGTCACTGGAACTTGCAGATCCTTGTTGGCTGTTAAAATGGTATGTTGCTTTTGTGGTGTGCAACTTTGGTTGATAAGGTAGTTGATTTTTAGAAAGAAAAAAGTATTTATGAACAGTTTTGTGAAATGTGATTTTCCTGAGTACTGGATAACCTCGGTTTGTAATGCCAGCTTAATACATTTTCTTCCTAGACTATCCCACAGCAGTTGAGAGATTATAAAGAAATTAAAAGATTAATTTTGTGGGAGTGATTTGAAGTAAAGATAAGTATCATTATTGGTTAATCTTGAAGCATCAGACTGACATTTTACTTGTAGCTTGACTGGCAACTGGTGTGGCTTGACCTGGAGAGAAGGCAGCAGCTGATTTTGTCCTGAAACAGAGTGGCTGCTGTGGCTACTGCATGTTGTAATAGCAAAAAAGGCTGTGGTAGCAATTTAGAGAGAAGAGCCAGTTTGTCTATAATAACAATTAACAGAGGATTCGTCAATCTTGTCTCTGGCTAAGTAAAATGCCAGGTTTTTTTTTTTTTAATGAAGAAAAGCATGGAAGTTTAATTTTTGAAAGTTTCTTTTTATCAAGGCAATGGCACTATCGACTTCCCTGAATTTTTAACCATGATGGCCAGAAAAATGAAGGACACAGACAGCGAGGAAGAAATCCGTGAGGCATTCCGAGTCTTTGATAAGGTATTAATGAAAGGACAGCTACTCTTCAAAAGCAATAGTGATATCTATATTTTCCTCTCTTTTTCTCTAGGAGTCCTCTACTAGAAGCAGAGGAATTGGAAACAGAGCAGTGATTGCTCTGAATATAGCAGCAGAACTGTTGCAGCCTGCTTCTACTTGCTTTATACAGCAAGGTCTAAGCATTAGGCTCATCCTGAAAAAAACCCTTTCTGGCCTTTCCTTAGAAACAGAGACTAGCAGAACTTAATGCTTGGGGCAGGGTGGGTTTTTTTCAAGATGTGGGGGTAGAGGAGGGGGATTTTTCTGTACCTTTTGATTTTGGGGCTAATGGGGAAACATTTGCATGGATGCATGAGGTTTTATACTACCTTGTGGAAGCTTTTGAAGTCAAGATGATGTCATCAGTATTTAGAGGGACATAAAGTATTGCATGTTCTGTTTTCAACATACTAACTTTGAGGTTGCTTTTGTAAAAACTTAAAAGCTCGGCTCCCTTGACCTTGCTTAAGAATATCTGTGCCTGTGTCAGTTTTCTAGAATGGGGTTCCCCTCTTTAGGTAGTTTGGATATGACAGATGCTATACGAGAGTTGTGTTGAGTTGTGGCTGGTGCAGCTGTAAAGCTGATGCACACGCCTGTATGGAAGAAGATTTTACTACTACTTCTTATAGAAAAAAGTGTCAGTCTGCAGTACTTCACTGAAAATGTGGGGATATTTTTGCAAACTAGATTAGTGTTTAAAGCCACTGAGGTAGGTTATCTACTGGTGATAACCATATCCTGCCCTAAGATAGTGTATTCTTCCAGTGTATGGAATTCCTGAAGTGGCTCAGGGTGAGCTTTAGGTTTGGATATTATAAATTGGGACACTGGCTTAGAAGTGTCAGTTTCTCTTCTCTTTTTAATTTTGCCATAAAACTCAAAGAATTTAAATGCTTTCCTTGATTTATTCTGTATCTTCTTATCCAAGAAGCCTAACATAGCCAGCTGCAGTCTGGTTATAGAGACAGTGTTAACACAGAATAGAAAGTTGACTTCATTCTTGCTGGGAGGGAAATGGGTCTCTTTTTGGCCTTGCTTAGGCAGCAGAGACTAAACAAAAACTTTTTTGGTTTTGTTTCCCGGTTTATTTTTGAAAGCTCTTTAAAAGCATTAAAAATACCTTATCACAACTACAAGTCAGGCATGCAGTTATTATTACAGCACAATAATTGTATAGAAGGATGTGGTGTCATGCATGCCTCAGAAGGCAGTGGAACTAATATGTACTGCAGTATGTACAGTGTGCCACATCTCTACATCTGTCCCAAGTGCCATAAGGCTGCTTCAGAAGCAGTTACTGGACCCCTAGGTGTAGGTTCCAGGTTAGTCTATGTCAGGATTGTTGTTCATGGTCTTGTGCAACTCTTCTCTCACAGGATGGCAACGGCTATATCAGTGCAGCAGAACTACGCCATGTTATGACAAACTTAGGAGAAAAGCTAACAGATGAAGAAGTAGACGAAATGATCAGAGAAGCAGACATTGATGGGGATGGGCAAGTCAACTATGAAGGTAAAAAGATGCTTGTCTTTGCTTAAAATCACTCAGACTGAGGAAAGCCTGTTGCATAGGGCATTAATTTTTAATACTTGAGACACTAGTTTATTTGCTTGTCCACTTCTGTGGACTAAACCTTAGATGCAGTGAAAGGTGCTTTTTTTAATGCCACCTCTGTTCAAGACATTTGACTTCAAGTACTCTGGAGACAGTAAATCACAGTGACTTTTTATCTTTTCAGAATTCGTACAGATGATGACTGCAAAGTGAAGAGACCTCCTTTACACCTTTTTTCCTCTAGAAGAATCAAATTGAATCTTTTACTTACCTCTTGCAAAAAAATGTTCATTTATTCATTCTGTTTCTGTATAGCAAAACTGAATGTCAAATTACCTTCTGTCCACAAACTGCATGTAATGGTTGGTGGTCCTGTCCCCAAAAGATAAAGTTAAACATCAGTTTTACAATATAAATAATTGTACTACCTTGAAAATAAAAAAAAAAAGGAAGCACTTAGTGAACTCAAAAGTTCCATTTGCTAATGACTATTACACTGTTTGGGCTGGCCAGTTTTTCATGCATGCAGCTTGACAATTGAGCACAGTCAGACATGTGTATTAAAAGGAAAAAAAAACCTAAAGGATCCACTCTTGTTCAACAGTGGATTCTAGTTCAATTTGTAGTATAAATTGTCATAGCTGGTTTACTTTAAAATTGGTTTATACCTCAGGATGGTATGCAGCAAAATGGTTGAAGGATGCAAAACTTAAAGAAAATGCCCTAAAGGTTGAATGGTTCTCCTGTACGTAGCAGTGTGCTCCAAAAATATGATGATCTTAACTATGGATGGCATGTCTGTGTTAAAATACTGGTTTAACATTGTCTGCATTGCACTATAGTGAAACGGGTGTCAGGCTGTTACCGTTCACAAAATTTTTAAAAGAAACCTTCACCAAGGGAGCATCTTTGGACTCTCATATTTTTAAAACCTTCTGTACCATGACTTGGAGCTGGCGGAGTAGCCTGTGGACTTCAGCACAACTATCAACATTGCTGTTCAAGATATTACAATTTATGTCCATTCCAAGTTGTAAATGCTAGTCTTTTTTTTCCAATAAAAGACCATTAACTTAAAGGTGGTGTTAAATGCTTTGTAAAGTTAAAATATATATATATAATTGAGATAATAAACCAAAAAAGCAGTAGAAGGGAAGTGTTTCTATGAATGACTTGCTGCTAAATTATAATGCACATGTATGCAATAAGTTATCCCCTATCTTTTCAAGATGGCAAGAACTGACCTCCTGTAACCCAAGACCTTTGCTATAAATAAATGAACTTGTGCTTGCCTTTCATATTACGACAATGTTAATTTAGTTGGTCTCAAAGTCGTGTAATGCTGACTCGTCAAATATCAGCACAGAAGTAACACCTCATTTCACTACAGTGGAGAGCTCTGGGCATGCATGTCAATACTGGGGAAATGTGTATAGGTTGCTTATGTTTTTTTGACAGGTTACAAAAACTCGGAGGATTTAAACAGCATGGACTTCATAGATAGCTGTGATTCTCAAACATGCCAAAAATGCATTTATCTACCCACAGAAAGAAAACAAAAGGACGTTTTACAATATGTATTAAAAAAACCAAACTAAGCCTTTTTGCAAACTGGGGCTATTATGTCTTGGCTTATCTTCTCAAACACTTGCATGAATTTTGTGGGGTGGAGAAGAGGACTAGGGTTAATTTAAAAACGATCTTGTTACTTCTGCTTTGCATGCACTAGCAGTGCTTAGTCATTCCAGTTCTCTGAATAAGTGTTCTCTGATCCTTCAGCTTCCCCATGAATGAGTGGCAAAGCAGCCGTGTGCAATCTTCTTTGTCTGAAAGAAGAATGCTTCTTCT
>VZRR01010029.1:0-168582 GCA_013398015.1 Oreocharis arfaki | reverse complement strand
TTTTTTTTTTTCCTTGGGCAGAGCCTCCGTGTGGAAGGCTTTTATGCTTGGGAGGGAGGGACTACAGCATAATTACTGACTGTAAGTTTTTGTTTCCAAATCTAAGGGGTTGCGAACCGTAATTGCTTGGTTGCATTTGGTTTTGGAGAGTATTGATATTGTCTCTAGGAAGAGATGCAAGTCTCCATTCATCCTGTCTAACTGAGGTGCGTGTGTTAAGAACTTGGTTTGCTCAGTGGGAGGTCAAGAGACACCATCAGAAGGCAATTGAGACTACCTGCCTTCAGTGATTTTTATA
Organism: Oreocharis arfaki; assembly: GCA_013398015.1. Lineage (NCBI taxonomy): Eukaryota > Metazoa > Chordata > Aves > Passeriformes > Paramythiidae > Oreocharis > Oreocharis arfaki. Next base: position 168,284 of record VZRR01010029.1, on the reverse strand, counting down.
TTTTTTTCCCTGGGGGATGGGGGGCAGTTCTGGGTGACAAGGGACTCAGACACCTTAACCAAGTGCCTAAAAGTTAGATGGGCTGAATGTAGGCAATTGCTTAGATATCTATTTGTTGCAAAGGCTTATTGCTGTGGCTGTGAATGCTGTCCTAGCAAACTGGCCTCAGTGCTGGGAATGTCTGACTACCATTTAAAAGCAGAGTCTTGCATAGCAGCTGCAAACTGCTACTTCAGTAGTGCTTGAGAATGGCTGCACTGATTCTGTAGACTAGCTTTTAAAGAGAAGGTACTCAAGAGACAGGCAAGGTAGGAGCAATGGTTGCAGCTCTGAACGAATTACTTCTGCCTGGGTGTGCAGAAATCTTGTCTAGTAGGTAAATGCTTCTTACCATCTGTCATTCACTCATGGTTGGTAGGGTAGTTCACCTAAGAACAGCTGCTTTTAGCTTACTCAGTGTGCTCTGTGCTTGCTAGCAGAGACCTCATCCTGCAAGAGGTTCTTGGCTTGATTAGAAATTGTCTGGCAACGTGCAGTGTTGGTATGCCCTGTAACTGAATCTGCCTGGAGGTATCTAATTATTAACTGACTTCAGTACCACATCAACCTCGAGTAAATGTATCCTCTGTACAGGACTTAAGCTCTGTTCCCTTCTGCATAGTGAATAACTAGAAAAATGAAATGGTGTCATCAAGGTCTTTTTTAATTTTTTTTTTCCTGTGAGTGTGTGTGTGTGGCTTTGGCTTTTTTGAAATGTGAAAGTGTGGGCTGGATACACTTGGTGCATGGCTTAGAAACATGGGACTGGAAAGAACTTCCTGGGTCATCAGATCCAGTCCCCTGCTATTGCAGGCAACCGTGTCATATAATCCTTTTAATAAACTGATCAAGCTTAAACACCTGCTTGTAAGTGGCTTGTTTTCATGGAAGTTCTGTAACTCATGTTGCTCTCACTGATGCAAATAATATATGAAATATGAAGTTAATCAAAAGGTCCTCCAGCTTAGCTTTAGGTTTATCATTACATTTATTTAACTGACTTTCTTGAACCTGTTATTATTTGCACAACACTCAGGAAAGTGTTGAGTCTTTACCCCCCCTGCCCCTTCCTATGAATAAGAGTTGGTGTGCTTGCTTATTTTTTTTAATGGAAAAGATGGATGTCTGGCTTGTTGAAACCTGTTAGATATGTTAATTGTCAAGGCAAGAAACAATTGAGTTACTTGTATTTGATACATAAATTTAAGGCTAGAGTATACATAACCATTTTTAAAACACATCAACTTGCAGTGTAGTTTTATATTTAATACTGAAATTGTACTGCTAAAGTTTAAACTGCTGTTAATCATATTCCTCTTCTGATCATAATGAAAAAATAAAGGGTAAGAAAATGCTTAACATAGATTATTCATTATCATGCTTATTTTATTAATAATTCAGACATCAAAACGTCTCCAGGTATGGGGCATTTGTTCTGTTTGCTGGGGTGGGCTGGAGCGAGGGCTGGGGAGGGTTACTGGTGTAGAAAATCCTTAACCCCAGCCATTTGTCACACTTGCACAGCTTCAGAAGCACAGACATCATAGAAAGCTGTTCAAGAAAGGACCCTATACCTTACTGATGCCTTAGATGCACATGTGGGGCTGGGGCTGATCTGTGGGCCGTGGGCAGTGCTGTGTCTGCCAGTCCCTGCGCCCTGCCCAGGGCAATGTGGAGTGGGGTGAGGCTCTGTCCTGGTCTCTGGATTGCAGCACGTGTGTGATGTGAATGCAGATTCTTGCTCCCAGATGACAACATCCTAAACTAAAACCACAGTCTTGGGGTTTAGAAATACCAGAGTTAATAGAGCTTGCTTTTCCCCTGCCATGAAACTAACTGGAACAGTTGTTTTGCTGCAATCTAATTAGGGTTTGGGTTCTCTTTGTTTCATGGTTTTGTTTTGGTTTGGGGTTTGTTTCCACTTGGTTTGTTTGTTTGTTCATGGGGGGTTTGGTTGGTTGGATTGGGTTATGGTGTTTCGTTGTTTGGGTTTTTCTTTTCAATTTACTGAGTGAAGTCTGACATAGGACTGGTAGAACCACAGCATGTTCTTCTGATACACAGACATACATGTCAAGTCAACATAGGCAGTGAAGGCAGATGCCCTGGTTCTCCTGACTGACATTTAGGAAACCAAATAGTATACTTTCAAGTAGGGTGGGTGGATCTTTAAAATCAGCAAGACAAACTTACTGAGTTGTGTGGGGATTTTTTCCTAACAGCATTGCAATTCCAAAATATTAATGGTATTGGGTTTTTTTAAAATCCAAATACAAGATTGTGAAGTAATGAATTACATGATGAATTGTGTAAAGAACTGGGGTTCCAAAGATTCTTGATGTTTGCTATAGAAGCTTTGCATGAAGGCTCAAGTACATAGCAGATTTTGTATTTTCTACGAACCCCTATCAGTGAGTATCCTAGGGAAGCAGTCAGAGGATATTTGAAAGAGTTGGTAATTTCTTTCATAGTAATAAACTGGGTTTTGAACTGAACTGAACAAGTATCCCAATAAATGGCAGAGCTGCTGATTAGGTAGACACCAAGAGAACCTCTTGCAGTCTCTTAGATGATTAAGCACAGTTGTTATCTAGCAGTAAATGAGTGTGTCGCTCTCTATCCAACTGATGACCATAACCGGGAGCAGAGCACACTTCAGAGTACAGCACATCCCTTTTGGCCCTCAAACTATTAAACTCTAGTTTAACACAAACATTTAATACAAAAAATAGTGTATTGCAGCAGGAGGTTAAATATTTCTCCCACGTCCCTGTGGAGACAGCACCATGTGGCAGCGCTACAGAAACGAAGTTGAGAAGCAGGGCTGCCAGCATTGCTGCCCGTGACCCTCAAAAAGAGGTTGCAAGTCTTCCTTTCCAGCATCTCTCTAGGTGATGGACAAAGCTAGATCTGCCTGGCTGTGGATGCCACAGCCTCGTTTGTGATGTCTTCTTATTTTGATCTTTCATGGAAGTTTCATTGACCGGGAAATCTTGCACAGATCTCCTCTGAAGAGCTGCTTTCGTTTCAGTTGCCTTAGAAGTCAGCATCCACAGAAATACTGGAAGAATTATTCATAGTGCAGGTTTTTCCTGGCAAAAACAACTCCTAAAATAGTGGTTGAAGTACAATATGAAAACTGTTCTAATCATCTAAAAATTAATCAAAATTATTTCTGAATATTTTTTATTTCTAGATCTCTAAATATGATGCATTTGAAAAACAGATTCTTGAACAAAAGTCATGCCCTAAAATTTGCAGCATCTAAAATGAACACAGTATTTGAACAGGAACCAACTGAATAAACTGAGATATCCATAAAAAGGCATTAAAAAGCACTCCCCATTTTACTGGTTTGTACTGGGATTGGCAATAATAATGCTGTCAGCATAGTAAGTATTCTGAAAAAGGGTAAGGTGAAAGAAATGGATAGAGGGAGAGCAAAAAGAATCCCTGTGCATGGGACTGCTTTGTAGTCTTGTCCTGCAGAGTATCTGTTGTCCATAAGACTATAAATATTTATTTGTGGGCTCCCTGGGCATTAAGTTTTTTTAGCAGTGGTGCTGTTACTCTTTTAGTCCAGTTTTCCAGGCCCCCCATAACTCCCCCTGCTCCATGCTAACTTCACGTTTACCTGAAAATATACAACCCGGAAAAGTTGTAAGCCTGCTCTGTTCAGAACTTGCCAAATGTGCTCTGCTTATTCTCAGCTTTCTAAAAAAATATATTAAAAAGAATAATTTCCTCCAGACATTGTTAGGAGACAAAATACAACCACGATTTCAGAAAAGGTTTTACTGACTATCTTGTGAAAGGAAATTTTAGCCCAGACTATTTAGTCCTCTAGGAATCTCCGTGCAACATCAATAAAATTAGTTTCTCAAGGGTTTTGACAAAAAAATTAATGGATATTTCCTAATAACTCATTTGTTTCTTTAGATATTAATAAATAAAAATTCCTACACAAATACACCAGATACCCTGACAATCAGTGTGCATGATGCTGTCCACCTTATACAGCTGAATTAAAGACAAGTAGATTCAATCAGTAAATTAAGTCAGTAAGTAAAACATATTTTTAGTACCAAAGAAGATATCTTGCTCTATGGTACAGTAATAAAAGCATAGCTGAAGTGTGAAAATTTATTTTCTGATTTATTTTCCATCAAATTAATTTATAGAGGAAGGCAATTTCTTAAATAGCTCAGGTTATTGTTTTCTATGTTAAATACTTGCACACATGGAAAATACTATTACACAAAAATGGTCTTAGGCCTACAAAACTAAGTACTCAAAATTAAAAAAACTCGAACAATTAAGGTTATCCATGAAACTCCAGACTGACCTATTGCAAATGTGATTGCAAAACATGACACTGTCTTGCCTCATTCTACACTGCCCTCAGCATCTTTCCATCAGTGTATTGAATATTTCATTGCAACTTTCCTTTTGAACGCAGCATTCCATCTGTACCCTAGTCACTACTCACTACCCAGCTCGTTCCAAAGTCAGAATTACTATTTTCCTATGACACTCAGGTATCTGAGTACTTCACAAATGCTGCTTTCTTTTAAGGACACACAGTGAATTGAGGACACGCTTTGTCCTCTCCGAACAAAGGAGCTGAGGTGCACTGAAGCCCAAAGCAGTATTTCTGAGAGATCAATCTGAGACATTTTCATTTGTCAGAATCCTAATCATGCCTTACATGTGGGACAAAGACACCTTGGCAGTAAGAGCATCTTTCAAGTCTGAAAACCAGTCTAAGCTTCTGGGTCAGGCCGTTGTCGTCTAACGTGCTTGGAGGAAGTGATGGCCTGTAGACAGCTGAGTCTGAGCAGGCCATCCCACCCCACACAGGGCTCCATGCAGAGATCACGAGCACTTGTTTTCCAGGGCAGCAGTGGCCTGCATTGCCCAGCAGATCAGCTTCCTTCTTTGAGCCCCTCTATCACTCCCTATGCATTGCCTTGTTTATGCAAAAGAAAATACATCAACCATGCAACATTTCTTTCATTGCATCACACTGATTCAACAACAGGGAAGAGAACGAACTGGAAAAAACAGGGTGATTTCATGCTAAGACCACAAAATAGGGTGGTGGCAACGGCTTGTGAAAGGAAAGTAGGGGAATAAAAGTGGCAAAACTCCTCAATTCCAGCACTTTGTGCTTTCCAGCATAACTTTGTACTTTCATTGCTATTTCAATCCTGTAATTTACTACCACAAAAGGGAAAGCAGAACTACACCCCCAGCACAGGAAACTCGGTTGTGTGGCGTCAGGGTGACAGCCCAGTGAGTCATCATCCGAGCTGCTGCCATTGGGTTTGGCACAGACCTCTGTGACTTCTCGAGGTAACAGAGGGACAGCAACCAAAGCTCTTCTGCTTCCTCAGCCAACCAAACATGGGTAGGGAGCGCTTTGCCCACAGGTTTGCAGAGGAAAGGTGGATTCAGGACTAGGGGAGCAGCTCAGGGCTCTAGTGGTCCTACGCTTTTCCACCTATCCCCTGTCACCATGATCCCGTACCTCCTGTCCTCCTCCTGTCCTGCCTGCCCCATTCCTCTCCATTTTATTCTCTACCCATGTCAGGCCCAGCTCGTGCCTCTTAGACTTTACTAGGTCTTTTTCATCTCCCTGCTCCTTTTTCATCTCTGCTCTCATGGGCTAATCCCAGGTGGGAACTCAGCCCCATCAGCCACTGGCTCGCTCCCCTCCCCAGTGGGATGGGGGAAAGAATCAGAGGAAAAGTGAGAAAATTCATGGGTTGAGATATAGAGAACTCGATCAGGAAAGTAAAGGCCACATGCACAAATAAAGCAAAACAACGAATTAATTCACCACTTCCCATGGGCAGGCAGATGTTCAGCCATCCCTAGGAAAGAAGGGCTCTATCTCACATAATGATTATTTGAGAAAACAAATACAATAACTCCAACAACATCCCCCCCTCCTTCTTCCCCCAGATTTTGTTGCTGAGCATGATGCCATATGGTATGGAATATCATAGAACGGTTTGAGTTGGAAGAGACCTAAAAGATCGTCTAGTTCCAACCCCTCTTCCGCTAGACCAGGTTGCTCAATGCCTCATCCAGCCTGGCCTTGAACACTTCCAGGGATGGGGCATCCGTGATTTCTCTGGGCAGTTCCCTTCGGACTGTTGAAGTCGGCTCTCCTAGCTGCCTTCCCTCCCAGTCTCTGTGCACCCCTATGGCGTGGGGTGAGAGGCCGAAAAAGTCTTGATGTTGTGCAAGCATTGCTCAGTGATAGCTAAAACATCCCTTTGTTATCAACATTTTTTGTGTCTCCCAAGTCCAAAACTGAGCACCCTATGAGCAACTATGAAGAAAATGAACTCTACCTCAGCCCAAAACAGTGTATCAGCCCATCTGTTTCTCTCAGTAATGAGGGCTGCCAATGATATGTCTTCTTCCAGATCTCACAAGCAGCGATTTTCTGTCCTAACTAGTTGATTTCTCACCAAGCAACTTTATCCTCTGTGTTGCCTAAGACAGGGCAATCACTCAGGTCAGGGCACAGAAAATAGTTTTCCTGTGCTCTGCTCAGGCCCCAGGTTGCAGGTGTGGATCTGAGCCTTGCCTGACTCACAGCAGCAGAGAGCTGTCGTGTCAAAAGAAAAAGATACAGAGGAGGTTGCCCTGAGCTTCAAGTTGGGGATACTTAGTCCGGGGTTAGGCAGCTGTTGGAAGTCTACCTTGGTCATGAGTGCTGGCTGTGAGGGGCCACTGCTCTGCCTCACCCCTTTCCTGAAACGCTGCTTTTGTCTCAGCAGAGTTACTGCTTTTGTAAACATGGAGTGCTCCACTCTCATATCTTCTGCACCACTGTCATATCTTCTTTCATTCAAGAAGAGCTTTGCTGTCCACTTCTGAGCAGAATCATACTAGATGTAAGCTTATGCACTCACTTCATCCACCACTGATATCCAGTCATCTTGAGCCTAAAATGTGGCAGATTTATACGAGAGTCTTTGCACATGGGTTGTTCCCAGCAGAGATCCATACATTAAGTTTTGAACTTAGGGGTGTAATGTGGTGCAGAGTAAGCCTGAGACAGGGTGGAAAGTGATACCAGGGACTGACACAGAGATCCCTCCCAGCCCTCTTCTCCTACCAGCTCTCCTCTCCCTTTCTCTTCCCTTCCTACCTAATCTCCATCTCTTCTTATACGTCATGGCACAATTTACCTATTCTACAAAGACCACCTCATGGAACCTAATTCTGTTAATAGGCAGCTTTAGATTAGGACATCAGTTACTATTTGCTAAACTACCGCAGGAGTACTCACACAGAAGAAGTACAAGTAAGAAGCTCTCAGTTGCAGATGTATGCCTGCACAGAAAGTCGCATAAAGGTTTATTGCACTGATACTAAATTATTGTGGTAGTTTGAAGTTTTATGAAGCAATATTTATAATAATGTCATTTTAGTACTCTGTTCTTAGACGCATTAGATTCCATACAGTACATAGCTGCTATTTGGGGGAAAATAACCTTCCTTCTCTGATGTGGCAAAAAGCTTCTTCATAGCAAAGCTGTCGCCACTAGTGAGTATGTACAAATGAAAAAGTAAAATCTAATGAAATATATATAGCTAGGTACCTTTTTCAGACTTTTGCAGTACGTTGCTTACTGTCAAATAATAGAACACAATTTAGTGTTTCTCTTTTTAATAGGATAGGGAAGAATTCAGATTCTTATTCACAATTAATGTCCATCACATGCAAGCTACTTCACACTGCCAGTCAAATGACGTTATCAGTTCAAGGATAAAGTATGAAGCGAATCTGTTTGCAGATTGTTAATTACTAGAACAATACTGAATCTCACATGCAGATTCAGTTCCTAAGATATTACCCAGAGGTCATATAATCTACTTGTATGGCAATGTAGGTATTTTTAGTGATTTACAACATGCCAGGTATTGTCTTGACTAAATTCTAGATTAAATTAGTATGAACAGTTAATACAATAACAATTAGAACCAGCATTAGGTCACGCAGCTGAATTAGCAAGAAAATGGAACCATTTTTTTAGAGCTATTGCTGGCTGCACACTGTTGACTGCTAGTTTGGGAATTTATTTAATCTCTCTGGTTTTATTTTATTAGATTGGCAAAGTCCTCTTACCTGCAGATTTCCTAATGAATTCGGTATACACCCTGCTGAGTGAATAGGTTGCTGTTAAATATTTCAGTCTGGGATTTGACCCATTTTGCAAATTTATCACCTTCCAGCAAATTTTATCACAATTTTATGTTTCCAAATAAGAAAACTTCATCATTCTTTTCAACACAAACCAGTGAAAGCACCACCCTGTGATCATTTTGTTCTGTTCCTGCACTGGCAGCTCAGTGCCCGTGAACTCTGGCAATTAGGCATGATTAGCTGAACACGCAGATTCATCATTAGCTCAGAATTTCTTTGATTCTGGTGATCTGGGTCAGACAAAGTTTTACAAAATGAGGTTTTGTAGTTAACTTAATTTTTTATTATACCCTCTATAAAAAGAGAAGGAAGGTTTAAAAGGAAAAAAGTGTTACTGATATAAACAAAGGTAGAAAAGCCTGACTGATGGGCTTAGGGAGGAATAAAAGACGAGTGTGTTTGGCAGAGCACTCGCATAGAACAGCTCTGCTAAGGATGATGAGAGATTTCTGTAGAGCCAGCTCTGGGAGAATCCCTGCAGAGAATAGAGGCAAGTGGGGGCAGAAGTGTGTGAAGGAAGATCTAAAATAGATTAAAAAAAATGTGAAACATGCAAATGGCCTTGGGAATGCAACCTACGACAAATGCTAGCAGCCCTGCTGCAGAGGCAAAGATGCCACAGCCTGCATTAAGCTGAGCAAGGGTTTAGGGAACAGTGACTTGGGAGGAGTGGGATGCAATACTTTGTGTTTCCAGTTCCAGCCATGACTAGGGATGGCTTGGCTTTCTGCCTAGTCTTCAAAGCTGACTCTGTCTCCTGTGCTGCAATCCATGTTTCCAAGCTGGGTACTATTTTTCAGGGTGTTTTCTCTATATCCAGTTATTGCCCACATGCAGTTCTCCTCAATTTTTGAAGTATCAGCAGACCACAACTTAGGACTGAAACCTTACAAGGGACTAAGCTTGAGTATGAGCTGGTTGACTGAAAACTGTCAGATGAGAGCTTAAAACACAACAGGACAGTTATGAGTGGTTTAAAAGACAGAACTATATTTTCCAGTTCCTTTTTCAATCTCTAGCCCTATTTTTCTATTTCATCCCACCAGGTTTAAAACTAGTGAAACAGAGACTACAAAGAAGGTATAGCAGGTCCTAAATTAACACTTAGTGGCAAAATCAAATGCAGGCACTTTCCTCATATGGAATAGTTTAGGAAATGGCCTAGAGAAAGGAATATGGTGCAGAAACATCCAGCCCAAGTTCGTTGGTTCAGATGTGACTTGAAAGTTGAGTTACTGCCAGCAAATATTTGCTCTCGCTCTGCAGAGGAGACCTCCTTGAAATGTTGCGTTACCTGTGGTTGCCTATTTCCCCTTCATGGGTGTTGCTATGGCAGGGGACCTGCTGTCTCCCAGTCTGGTGATACTCCAGCTGCTAAAGAGATGTCCTCGTTTTCAGCTGGCTGAGGACACACAGCTGTGAAGTTTAAGGACGTGGCTCTGCAGGCCCCCCTGCAAACAGAGTCCAAGGCTCTGTATGTTGCAGTGGTGACCAGGGGCTGCTCAGCCAGTAAGGTTTGGCCAAGTGTCCTCATTGTCACCCTTTGTGGAGGGGCAGGGACTCACTGCTGTGGTGACACACATGCTGGCCTGCTGGAGACTTGGGCTCAGGTACCTGATGGGCACCAGTCCCTTGCTGGGCAGGTTTTGTAGCCTGTGCCAAGCACTCTGCAGCTCACATCAGCACTGGCAGCTGACGAGCCCAGCCTAAACCAGCCATGGGAGCCCCACACAATGCTCTGGCTGCTGGGAATTACATCCGTAGAGTCCATTCTGGCCTCTCCACTGGACTGGGCTGGAAAAGGGGATTTATTGTAATTGTTGATATCATTATTCAAGCAGACAGGCTAGTGTGAGCTCCCCAGTCACTGCTTTTATTGTCCTTCACAAGGAAGTCAGCCATGGAGCTGGTTCCTTCCCGCTCAGCCAAAACCTCCCTGTGCCCACAGGAGCAGAGGAGCCACCGGGCCAGATCCTGTGGCCAGATGATTGCTGCCCCAAACCTGGCACCTCCAGCTCACTGGCCCATGGCACCCAACTGCCTGGCCCAGGGAAATGTGACAGGACATTTGCATGTCAGTGGGAAGAGCTGGAGGAAACTGGTCAGCAGCTCCCAGTGCTGCCGCCTGGGATATAAACACAGGGAATGAAACATCTTACAGCTGGATGCTGGCTGTATGCATGAAGGAATGAAGCATTCACAGCTGAACCATCAAAAACCATTGGCAAATTCAGATTTAAACTTTATTAGTAGCCTCTCTCTTGTTAATCAAGTGAAACACCCCTATCCCCCTCTGAAACACAGTATGTTTGATATTCATGAGCAAAGAGAAATTTTACACCTTTAAACCTCCCCATCCCCCAGCTGTTTATATTGTGTCAGTCACGTGGTTCCTGTATTTTTCCTTTCTGGATCAATATGAACATCTTTAATACTTCTATGATTGGTCTCTATAAAAATTGTCAGGAAAGCAAATGCCAGGAAAGAAAGGTCATGCAAATCAAGGGATAATTCTAGAAGGACAAACGGGTAGGAGGGTCCCTGAGTAAACCCACCTTGGAAATGAAAGTTTTCCTGGCATCAGAAGAGCCACCATTCTGTGAGTAGCCATGGGAGAAAAAAAATGGCTAATATTTGCTCAAGCCTTACCAAATGGAGTAGACTATGTGGTGGCCTGAATCTCCAAACACCAAAGCCAAGCCTATCTCTCATCTCCATTACGGCACTTGAAGAGAAGTTAAGTAGCCAGGACTGTCATAGTGTATTTCAAGAAGAGTTTTATGGCAAATTTGTTGTTTTTCCTTTGTTCAACCAGCCTCCCTTTCCTAACTGAAAAATTTTCTCATTTTTTGGCTTTAATTTGGCCTTAGTTTTTAAATATTGTGTAGCAATTACAGATCATGCTTGTTATGCCCACAGCAAACTAAGCAGAAGAGCTTTCAACCAAATACATCAAATTCTGGCTATCTTATGCAGCTCCCTTCTTTTGTTTTGTTTTTTTTCCCAGTTAAAAAACCCTGAGTGTTTTGCAGTGATGCTATTAGGGAACTGCCTGCCTGCATAAAAACAGCACTGCCACATTATTTCCATATGTCCAAGTGATTAACTCAGCTTCTGCCTGTCTTCGTTTTATCTTTTTTTAGATAACTAACAGAGTTTCTTAAGTGTGTACTCAGGTCAATGAGCTCAAGAGCTAATGCTCAAAGAAGAGGACTTACTGGGAAATAAAAAGAAGAGCTCAATAAGGGTTTATGACCCTCTCTCTAGTGAGGTTGAAGGCTGATCTGAGGCAATAGTGACAGGTACGTTATTATCATATGCCAAATATTTAATTTTTTGCTGGAACAAGTTTGATAGTGACAGATAGTGACTTCCCCCAGGGCAAGTGGCCTCTTATGAATGTTATCTTCACTGTCAGCCTTGTTGGATGTCTTGAAGGACAAGCTGAGAACTAATTGGGAGCTGGATAGCAGAGGGCTCATGCATAGGGATGAGTCCTGGGCTGTGGGTAGGTGGGGTAAGGAAACCTGGTGTTACGACTTCCAAGCTGTATCTCTTACAGGGTAATTAGAAGATTTCAATCTTCAGGGGTGCACAAACTCCGTTATCCAAACAGTCATTGCCTGAATTATTCACAACTCATTTAAAAAGATAAGGAAATGAAATGTAAGATATATGCACATAATCATTGTGAGATCTTCCCAGTACCTGCTGTGGTCAAGAATGAAACCCAGCTTCCATTACAATCTCCTTTTCTCACACCTTTCTAACTTAGAAAATATAATGAAAAGAGAAACATCAATTTTGAAGGAAATATATTTGGGTTGGTCACTCTCCGAGATTAATATTATGGGGGAGTTTGACTATCACCTTTATGCCTTCATCCATTAAGTGGGTTTTTTCCTTTAAAAAGAAAATTAACACAGAAATTAAATGCAAAGTGCTCAAGTGGAAAAGTTCCAGGATATGTAAATATATGTGAGGTGTTCTAATCACCTCATTGTGCAATACTAGGGTTAATATAAAGTTATATAAAATATTTTCTCTAGTTTAACTCGTACCTCGCAGACTATCCAGGGACCAGGTTTTCAAAGTCAGTAATATCTCAGTTGAAAAGAGAACAGAAACTGCAGAATGGCAATTATTTCAGAAAAAATCCAGCCTCTTTCTTAGGTGTTCAAGGCTTCCCTTGATGAATAGATAAGTTTTAAGTCTCCCACCAGTTCCCTCTGAATAAGGTTGCTGAGATGGCATTGGGTTTGCAGTTGGAGTTTTAAAAATTTTGTACAGTGAATAATTTTGAAGTTATGTATGTTTTCTTGATGTGTTTAGGCAACGTAGTGTGCTATGATGGAAAAAGGGAGTTTTGCACTCACAAAGAATAAAATTTTCCATTAGAACAACAGATGTATTAATACAGAACTTTAATGAGTATTTAACATTATCAGAATGTCACTTCGAGTTATAGTTGACTTATACATGCAATCCCATTGACTGTGAGGAAAAAATTGGCTATGTCTCTTTTCTTCAAGGAATTGTTCATTAAATGGTTGTGAGTTCTCTACTGAACCATGTGGCACTTGAAAAGACCAGTATCTTCATTGCTTATTTATGATTCCTACTGGAAGTCTCCATTAGAGTTGTAATTTTGCCTTACATTAACAAATGTACTAATGGAATTGCACTTTTTGGGCCACTTTTTACTTTGCAACAACAGTTTCCATGCTTTGTTTTAATTTTATTTCCACTCCATCCGACCAGTTTTTAATGAGTGTCTCTGTATCAGGTGCAAGGGCTTAGGTGTCTCGATGCTGCAGGCAATGCAGTGCTATTCTGTAAATCCAGTGTCTACTTGGATGATGTTAGAGGATGCAAGGTCACAGACCAAATGAACTTTAACAATTTACTGTGCAATCGTCTCCTCTCAGTGAAATGCATGCATGTCTAACAAGTATCTTGTTGCTATTAAGAAACTGGTTAATTAAAATAAGAAAAACAACTGTAATTGGGTGCTATGAAAGTGGCCCTAGCATCAAAGAAGACTCATGAGCTGGGGTTTGGCTCAGGTCCTAAAGACAGTTCAAAAAGCTCTGTGGATGTCTTAGTAAATTCCTAGGCATCAGCAGTATTTGTAGGCAACAAGATCTGTGGATTCAATGCATGTACATATTTTATGATGTGGAAATACTGCAAAATCATTTCACATTACTTGATCTGCATGGCTGTGATATGATACCTTCAAGGTGGCTGAGTGGGTGCGCCTTTTTTGACCCAGTGAGACAGTGAAGGTGTTCACTAGTGTTTGGATTAGCTCTTACAAATACTGTGTCTCCTCAGCTACAATTTATGTTAACAGCTGATATGAACGCTGAGTACTTGGAACTGCACTGATGAGGTCAGTATTACCAGGTGCTCTGCAATCCTATGAGATGCTGAGAGATTTCTAGTGAAGTCAGCGAGAGCGAGAGTGTCAGCCTCTGGCTGGCTTGAGGCTTTGCAGAACACAAATTAGGTCCTATCTGCTTCTCTGCACTTTTGCTGGAAATGCTCACTCTTTTGTGCTGGCTAGTTTTTGCTCTGCTTTATTACAGCTTATGACAAACTAACAGAGTAATAAGAGTCAGGTTTTTTTATAATCATATTGGAGCAGTGATTTAACAGGACATCATGTTTTTCTGGGGAGATTTTACAAAGCTTGTTTTAGTCATTTGGAATGAAAACACACAAAGCAGTGCAGTCCCATTACCCAGTTAAAGATCATTGGAACAAATACACAATGTCACATATAATAGAGTTGGATGGCTTATTTATTTGGAATAAAATACTGAAGAATTGCTCCAATTAGACTGATGTTTGTCCAGACCATCTTTGTCGGACTTGAAAAGCAATTACTGTGCTCTTCTTGCTGTTCTTTTCTGGATTTTTCTTGCTCTCCTCACACTTGCCTAATCTCCTGGTTTGCTTGGTTCATGGCTACTACAAGCCATGCAGTTTAAGAAAAGACCTACAAATTGGGCTGTTGTGTTTTTTACTATGCATATGTATTCAAACAAAAAAGAAAAAAAGGCAGTATTTGAAGACAGACAGAGTCTGCTGCTATGACCATAGAGGTCCTTCTGAGGACCTGGAAACCTGTCTAATGAGGCATGGGAAACGGGAGGACACACACTTTTACCTCCACTCTTTGTTCACACAGAAAACATCAGGGTTTGAGCTCTGTTTGTGTCTGGCAATCTCCTTCTGGACATGAACATTGTGTGCAAGACCACACAGGAAAAGCTGTCATGCTCTTGAATCTTATGAAGATAGCAGTCCACGGAGGTGCTGTCCTGCTGGGAGCCAGTCTAGTCCTTAGAGTGCAGACCTGGTTCTTGGTGCCTCTCCCACATTCCTCCTGCCTGCAGCGCTTGCTTCTGCTGCTGGTTTCCTGGCATGCAGTTGTACTGCAGCTGCAGTGGAGGTCTTTCCTCTGTTTCCCAGTGCGGATTTCAGATTTCAGTCCTGCAGCAAAAGCCATCTCAGGAGTTTTCTGGAAGTTGCACAAACTCAGGAACTGGTAGCATTTGTCAGGAGAGGATGTGAGCCTGGAAGATGCCTCCTTCAGGATGTGCCCATTCCCATGTAGATTACACTGGGGTTTAGGTTTAATTTTGCTTTCTTCACATAAATTTTACTTAAATATAATGCTTACAGCTAACTACCTCTTTCTGCTTTGCAGCATACGGGATGAACATAACATGTTCTCTAAAACATTGGATGATGTTCAGGAGGGCTGCAAAGACTCATGACCTGTTCAAATAATGACCGTAAACCTCCTGAGAGTCCTAGTAATATTTTAACCAGTCATCTTTCTTCAGGCTATTGAAAAAACCCTGTATCACCCTATGTCTGCACACGCAGCACTAGAATGATTCATTGCGCTTCCCTTCTTTCTCAGAAGCTGCCTGCACAGCCGTGTGGTCCTCATATGTCCTTTTGCAGAACTGAACTGGGCATCTTTTCAGAATTACAGAGAAAAATGTTAACACCATAATGACAAGATGAAAAAAGCTTTGGGTTTTTTTGCAGGCATTTGGACATATGCATTTGTTTGCTACAAGGTATTTCCAGCTTCACTGGTGGATATAGTAGTCACAAAAGGGTTAATAACTTCTCTGCAGTTGCTAGGTAATGATGTCTTATCGTTGGGACCACTTACTAGTTAGTGACAGCCTTTCTGATGATGTAATGCTTAAATAGTCATTGTGGAGTGCATTAAATTGCATTTTTATTTTTCTTGTTTCCTTTAGAAAGCTAGGAAATGAAACATAAAATGATATTATGGCTGCATGGATAAATCAACCAAAAGTCAGAAAATACAGGAGCTGAACATTAGTCCAAGGAGACATCTTCAGCTCTGAGAGAGTGAGCTCTTTTGCTAATGTATTGTAGTATAGCTTCTGTTAAAAAGTATTGTTGCTTCATAGATCTTGGATCAAAGTAGAATGAAATGATGAGTCCAAATGATGGGTCACTTCAATACTAAGCATGGAAATATCAAACAGGCCTTATTAGAGTAAAAAAATTCTTTGAATGCTTTATCTTTTTTTTTCTTTTTTCTGTTTAATTCAGCAATTAGAGTCACTCTTATAAAACAACAAGCGCTGTTGGGATTCAGATTTCTTTTGGACACAGACCAAACTTCTCAAACCCACATGCAGACCAAGGTGCAGCCAGAAGTCATGCAGTCAGGTCAGTTCCAGAGGTGCATTCTTTGGGTATCAGATCTGAAGTAATTGCTAATTTGTTTCTAGGTAATAGGAAGACACATTAAAGAGAATACAACTATTCAATAAACATTTCATTCTCATTTCTATTCATTTCACTCAGCCAAGTGGTCCAGCTCCATGCCCCTCCTTTCCTAGTCTGGGAAATACTGGAAGAAGGAGCTGAGTCTCAGTGGGGTTTTACACCCTTAAAATCCTCAGAGCTTGTGAGAGCCCTTGACCCTGGCTGTGGCAGACCCCAACTGTGCTTGCTCTCTCAGCCTCCTGGGACCCCTTCCTCCATTCTCTGCCCATTCCCTGCTTCCTGTGGACCAGGGCTGCTTTGCTGATGTCTTTCATAAGGCTGCACAACTCCAACCAAGGCTGCTCTAAAGTGAGCAAGAGTGCAGGCTCAGCAAGTAGTCCCAGATCAGCATTCCAATTCATCCTCCACATGGCCTTTTCTTTTTCTCCATGAGCATCTCAGACTGGGAAATAGTGTTGGGAGTCTGGGGACTGGGGGCAATTACAGTGTCTGACTATCTTTTAACGCAAGCAAGGCAAATCCACTTGCGGATGCTATTCCCAAGGCAGGACCTTACCCCAGATTAGACAGCAGTCACATCATGGAGAAGCTTGTATTTACATAGCTGGCCCCAACAAATGGAGAGAGAAAGGTACAGTTAAACACCAGGTTCTTTTTTTATCTCTTTGTATGATCATTCGTGAACCTTTTGGTGATTAGGAGAAACTGCATGCTCACTCAAACCTACATAAATGTGCTGAACTCAGCCTGGATGCTGCTGAGAGGGGCCGTCTTAGCCAGCAACAGTGGCAACCCAGCATCTTGGTATTTCCCATTTGTCAAATTAAAAGGTCCTACTTCAGGCTTTCCCTTATGTATACTCCTACAGTGGACACATGAAAGGAGACCAATTGCTCCCTGACTGAGAAATGTGTGGGACTCAGTGTCAGGAGAGAACAAGAAATCTGCAGGCTTCAGCACCCAGCTTTTGTATGCTGCTGACAAAACTAGCAGGAATAAAATATGCATGCTGAAAAGAAAAGGGAAATAATTGTTTCTTTACATGAGCCTTTCTCTGGGTTCTAGGACGTGCAGTCATAATAATGGTGGACACTACACAGAAAACAATACACAGGGTGAGATCATTCTTGTAGTCAGGTTCAGTACAGGCATTATTTAACAGAGCCGCAGAGCACAGAGACTGTTTGCAGGGCAAGTCTCTGCTATGACAGGTCATTCAAATGCTCGTGGCAAGT
Organism: Oreocharis arfaki; assembly: GCA_013398015.1. NCBI lineage: Eukaryota > Metazoa > Chordata > Aves > Passeriformes > Paramythiidae > Oreocharis > Oreocharis arfaki. The sequence continues at coordinate 150,992 of VZRR01010029.1, read as the reverse complement.
GCAGTTACCGCGGATATGAAAAAGTGGTAGCAGGAAAATAGCTGGCTACAGACTGTGAACCCCTTTGGATGGGAAGATTTTTTTTATGCTGAGTTTTAGCCCATATGTAGGTAGCTATACTATGATAAGTAGGATGAAGTATCACCATAGCTGGGAATGGTGTTACCAGTCACATTTTATTCCATTTGATTAGATAGGAGGTTTCATCCTCCTCACTTGTTTGTCTCATCTCAGGAGATACAATCCCGTAATACAAATACCTGATGCAAAGCATTATCCGAGCCGAAGGAGCAGAACTGTTTTGAAGTTGTCCTGTTTTGCACTTGTGTTTCTCCCCACACAGAGCAGGTGGTAGGCAGATGCCTGTTGCAGTGCTGAACGTATGCATGGAGGGCTGACAGACGTGTTTGTGAGGTGAAGTCTGGTGTACTGATTTGCTCATTTCTCCATTTCTAAGTTCTTCATTAGCAGTGGCGCCATGTCTGATGAATGAGAAGCATTTGAAAGAGTTACAGAAACATTAAATGCTCTAAATGAAGAAGGTTTAGCTCCACAAATCAAGACCATCAGAGATAATCCCAGATGATAATTCTCTCACTGTTTCCCACTTAAGTGATAAAATCACAACAGAGAGTGAAACAGGAGGGTAAGTGATTGCACCACATTACTACTGAAACTGAACTATCATGTTGGTACTCTTTGCAAATACTTTCTGGTTTAAGGATCAGTGCTCTCTGCAGTCATCAGTTACACCCGTGTACACTTACAACTGTGCTGGCTGAGCTTCCTGCCTGTGATGGTGGCAATTTGTGCTGCCCTGCCTTCCAGAGAAAGAACACAGCATGCCACCAGTCCTCCTGTCCTCTACCAAGTATAAACCTAGGCAAAGTGGGGCCCAGAATTATTCACCTGGTCAATAATGCATCTAACTGCAGATAACTAGTCACCTGAATCAGTACCTGGAGCAGTTCTGGTCATGCTGCTCACATGGAGCAGTGGTTCCTCTTCAGTTTCCTTTGGCTTGAGAGAGGCAGAACATTGTCCTCATTCCCTGGCTTTGTTGCAGCAGACTCAGACTTTGCTTTAACTAACACGAGGAATACACAGCTCAAACCAAATAGTGGATTAAACATATATTTCCTGTCTCCACTTTGCTAAGTGTATCTGAGCCTAGATCAGTGTCTCTCCAAGATGTTTCCCAACACTTTGTGGCTTCTGCATGGACCCACAAATCTTCCCCATTCTTGCAATCATTTCCTTTGCCTATTCTGCAAGTGAAAAGATTTTGCTAATATAAAAGCCTTCTCCAAAGCTTTCTTTTTTTCCCTACTTGCACCTTGCCAGATTAATGAGTTCTAGCAACAACATCTGGCTTCTGTGTTCAGCTACTGCCAGTTTCCAACCTCTGCTGTGACCAAAATATCTATCTGGTTTTACCTCCCAGGCAGCCCGTGCAGGGCCCCCAGCGCCCCATGTGGCATTTGCCCCTACACACACATGAATCAGAGACACCCATGGTTCTGGGCAGAAAGGGGAGACTTAGGGGACTGTGGGGATTTCTGCTCCATTTTCCTTCACCTTGCACTGGCCAGGCCTAATCCTAGACTGGGAATGTCTGTTTTGTCCTCCACCCAAACCCTCTCACGGTAGCTTTGTCTGCAGGATTAGGCTCCTGACAAGTTATTTCCATTCTGTACATATGCTGGGTCGTTCTCATCAAATGGCTACAGAGGTTTGTTCATGCCTGTCTCCTCCTCAATAAATCTGCAATTTGGGAAGCAGATTTCATTTTGATGGTTTTTTCCAACTATTTATTATGCTGGATTCCTTAGGCACTTACACTTAGCTTGGTGATTCCTCAAAAAGGGAATGATGCCTATTGTAGTTAACCCTGTAAAATGTCTAATGAATAATTAAATAGCATGTTGTCTGTAGTTCAGCTTTGTCAGTTTGGTCAGTCAATTGCTGGTTTGGTGCTTCTATCAAACAAAATAAGCTTTACAAGCTTGCTGTGAAACTTGTTTAAAATTCAGCATTTGCTAATTAGCATTGTTTCAAATGTAATTCTAAGTGCCACTTCTTCAGGCAATTCAAAAGAGCAATGTAGAACTTCAGTGTCTCTATGGAGACCATCTATAATTTCAAAGACAGAAACAACAGTTTAATGCCTTGTAATACTTAAAAAAATCACCAGCAGCTCTTTCCAAAATACCCCCAAAATACCAATAAAGAAAGGATGGGGCCCTGCTAATATACAAAGCCGATTTGTTGAAGATCACTGAATTGTCATAGAGATGATTCAGTGAAACTAGTTGAGGGCTAAGTTAAAGCACCAGGATTAGTCTCAGGGGTTTAAATTAAATACTGAATAAATATTTAAAATGCAAAAGATCAAATTGTTAGGCACATGTGCCAGCTGTAGGAAGGTAAAACCATTCTGTTAGATTTACGTACAGAAACACCAAGAAATGAATTCAACAGCCCTGCTAACCATCTGGCTCACAGGACCACAAGCCATGACTGATCTCAATTTCCAAGGCAGAAGTGAAGGAAGAGGGTTAGATCACCCACACCAGGCATCTGGCCTCCAGCAACACCTTATATCCAGCACCTCAGAGAAGAACAGCACTGGGATGACACAAAGGCAGGGTCTCCTGTAAATCACCAGTGACCACACAGGCAAGCTCTGCTGGATGAGCAATGTGAGATGTATGTACAAAGCTGTGCCTCCTCCTGGACAGAATATTACAGCTGGTCAAAACCCAGGGCTGAAACTGGTGGTGCTGCAGCCTGCCAGGGAGAGAAGAGCTGGCTGCCTGCAGCAGGGCACCGGGATAAACGTAGCTCCTGGGGCTCCTCAGGCTTGCAGAGAGGTCACTGAGTCCTTGGAAACTCTCAAATCATTGACAGATAATAGTGCTGTGTATGATGTGGGAAAAATATGCAGAGCAAAAGCCATGTTCCCTATAACCAAGGAGCAAAATAAGGGTGAAAGCAGACTGGGCAGGAGAGAAGGTACCAGCAGCTGTGAAAGAGCCCTGTTCCAGCTCAGACCTATGCTTTGCACTGGGCAGCTTCAGGGAGCTTCCTCATTTGATGGCATGCCAGGACAGCAGGAAGGGTGGGAAGGGGAAACTAGGAAAGGAGGAAGAGACAGGAGAGAGCCTGGGTAGGGCCAAAGCCCTTCTCAGCTATGGGGTGGAGACACCAGAGATGAGGAGGGATAAGCCCTATCCCACAACTGATGGTGAAACACAGCACCTGGAAAGGCCCAGCTCTGTACCAGGCAGACTTTGGGCAAAAATACTTTGTGCCCTGAATTTCACAGGTCAAATGGAACACGATGAGTACAAATCTCACCATGCAACCTGTGGAATACGTAGGAGTAAAGGTATGCTACTCTGCCTGAAAAGAGCCAGCAGAAGTTCAAGAAAACTCCTAAAATTTAGGTCTTTATTGCTCAAATGTCCATACCTTTTTCAAGGTTGCCTTGCAGTTGAGAGCTTCTGCTCTCCTAATGTGAAATATCCTAAAATAAATAACGCTGTCTTCTCTGATGGTGCATTATAATCAGAGTAGGAGTTTTTAAAAAACCAAGCGGAAATGTGTGGTCTAATTTCTAGCTGAGCTGATCAGAGATCAGTTTTCTTACATCCTTAGAGGTATTTTAATATAGTAGGATTTCTTATTGTACCTTGTTAGATCACAGGAAAGATTTACTACTCAAAATAGTGAAGGAATACATTTTACCATATTAATTGTCTTATTTCCTTTGCCCCTTTGGCAATAAGGTTCATTAGTGTCTATAAAAATAGACATTTAATGTTTACTTCATTTAATTAAAGTCTAATATTTTTTGTCTGGAGTACAGTATCTGCTCAGTCTTTTTTTCTACATTAGATACAAGTTAACTACATAACTTGATATTAACAGTGAACAGGGATTTTGTTCTTTAATACAAATAATTATATTTATTTCCTTATTATTCATTCACTGTTCCAGCTGATGTCAGTGGAAGGACATGTATAAGAAAAGCATTATCAAACAACTCAATGCACTTCATATTTCACATGAAGCAGTATTTTTCTTGAAGGAACAAATGCTTTCTGCACAGCAGCTTTAGTTTTAGGTTGCTTATGGGATTTCTTGTCTTGCAACATCTTCATTTGGTGCACCAAGGAATATGCAGCCACAGGATGAAAGGAATGTTTTGGTAAGGGCAGTTTTCCCAAGTCCTACTTGGCATATAGAATCACAGAACCATGGAATGGCTTAAGTATCAAGGGACCTAAAAATCATTTAGATCTCTGCAGTGGGTGAAAGGGAGACCTTTCATTAGACCAGGTTGCTCAAGAGCCCCATGCAACCTGGTGGCTCACTCCACTGCTGTCCGTGCCAGCTTGATGCTCAGCTCTCTCATTTTTGTTTCCTCTTTCACCTTTATCTTTTTGCTGTCCCAATGCACACTCTTGCTATATGTGACTAGTTATCAGAGCCTTCAGCATTCATGTTGAAACCCTTTCCTCATGGAAGCTGCTGTTGCACCCTGAGGTCCCGCTCCCTCCGGGTGGTAGGAGCTGGTCCAGCCACTGTGCACATTGCAGCTGTCCAGTGTCTGCACGAGCACACAAAGGGTGCAGTTCTACAATCAAATGTCTGCTCTAGTAAAGGTTAAACCTCTGGTCCATGCTGCAAACCCACAGGTTTGGGTCTTGCATGACAATTGTGAGCTGAAAAGGCAAATAGCTGGAAGCCCCACAGCCACAAAGTGAGCAGTGTATCAGGGCACAGCTGGTCACGCCAAGCCAAACAGCGGGAGAGTTGGATCAAGCCAGCTGCATTTTGCCCAGAGCCTTACCCCCAAATATTATCTTTTTCAATCATCCAGCATTTAGCCTGAACTTATGCCTCATCAACACAGCCGGTATTTCTGTTGAACTTTTTTTCTTTTCTGGTGGATCAGCATTATTTGACTAGGAAAAAACCCCCAAACCATCAAAAATGTTACCTCCTTTCACCCCCAGCCCCAGTGAGAGCGTGTTTCATGGATCCACACAACTGGAATCAGCTGGAGTCTGTACCGCTAAGGCATCCTGCCTGGAGCCAAAGAGGCCACCTCTCTAATCAGATGTATATCCATTTTGAAAACAAAAAAATTAGGTTCCCCCACATTCCACGTTCTTTCTTTCTGTTTGCTGGCATAAATAGATACATGACTTATCTCAAGAGTCTGTGTGATGCCTTCTGACCCCCTGGATTGCACTTCAGAAATCTGCTTCAGACCTCTCTTTTAATATCATGTCTCTTCCACTTCAGATTAGGTCAGATACTCTTGTGTTAAGAATATTAGAAGTGTTTTTAAAACAGTAGTAAATTAAAACTTACCATTTCTTATGTGTCTCTTCTTTCTTTCCAATGACATTGTTTGGGCAATCTATCATAAAAAATACCTCACTACAGTGATGTATGGCACTAATCTATCATGTGAGCACTATCTTTTTGGTGATATATTAGAACAATGCATCACTAAAACATCATTGATGTAGATATATATTACTCAGCTAACAACTGGCTAGGAGCAATACATATATATATAGGAATTAGATGAGTTTAATGCATTAAATCAAAAGTGCCTGGATTTGAATCTAGAATAATAATATCCAAATGCTGTTAAGAATGGTATGAGGTCATATATTAATAGGTGTAATGAGAGATGCCACAAGACATTTCAATTTAAAAAATTAAATGCTGTTTTAATGAAGTGGTGGAAGCTGCCCTTCTGCCACCCACATTGTTTTCCTGTTTCCGAATGGACCAAAAAGGAAAGTAAAAGTCAGAATGAAAAGATATAGGGCAATAGTCCAAAGGCATCACTGCCTCCCACAGCTTCGATGGCAAATAAGAAAAAAACAAGCGAAGCAAATTTTAAAAATTAAATGGAGAAAAGCAGTACAATTCTTTTAGGATTTGCTGACAGCTTTGGTTGGATCTTTCTAGGATCCTTGAGTTTGAAGGTTAAACAGGGTCTCTGATCTTTAATAAACTAAAGTGAGGTGGATCATGGGTGTGGGCACCAATAAAAAGAATGAAAGGGAAACATGATGTATATGATTCATTAGTTTCTAGCAAATTATGTGATTTTGTCCTGAAGTATTTGTTAAATTCTCTGTCTTTTGCTAGAATGATTTCCTTTGCCTAAATGAAAATATGGGGTCACATCTGTTGAGGGAAGACTGTACTGACAGAGCTCTTTCCAGACTATTTCCACTTATTCCAGAACATGATGAACCTGCTGTTTCTTGATGTTGTTTGTTCTTCCTCGCCCTTCATCTTTTGGGAGTATTCAGGAAATAAGGGGTTGGGAAAAGGCCATTGCATTATTCTGTAGAAATCCTTTTTGCCTCCAAGTGCAAGATAAAGCAAAAGCTGTGTTACAAACCTCTGCCTGCTCTGGTTCCACTGGGGGATGTTTTTGGTTTTGTAGGAATTCTCAGTGACCTGAAAGCTAACTTTTTTTTTTTTAATCATCTGCTTTTCATTTCACAGGGTAATATATTCTACATAGTCAGTAATTTCATTTCATAACCCACCTTTGAACCATAGAAAAATTAACTAATTTTTCAGAAGCTTATTACAACAAAGAATAACAACTCCTTTATCCAAGCTCAGGGACCATATAGTTGTCCAAGCTAGAATTGCAGTTAGCAGGCTCCCTCAGTGTTTCCCTAGAATTTAAACCATATTTGCCTTCTAGAACTTCCAACAGTCCTTCACATTTGTTAACCATTTTTAGTCAGTCTGATTTCTTGTATTACCACATTACTAACATAACCGAATTTTCACTGCCCACTGTCATAGCACAATAGATTCATGTCAGTAATATAAAATACCACAAAGTCATAGAATAATTTGGGTTGGAAAAGACCTCTTAGATCATCAAGTCCAATTAACCCAGTTCTGCCAAGTCCACCATTAAACCATGTCTTTAAGTGCCACATCTGCATGTCTTTTAAATGCCTCCAGGGATGGTGACTCCATCACTTCTCTGGGAAGCCTGTTTCAATGCCTGATAGCCCTTCTGGTGAGGAAATTATGTGGACAGGGTTTGGAAAGGATAATCCAAACTCCAGAGTAATCTCTAAGGTGCAGATGTACCATGATATGCAGAATGAGAAAGCTACATACTAATATTAAACTGAAATCTTGATACACTGTGGTTCAGTGGTGAAACCACAAATTATTCAGCTCAGTTAACAGAAGGAGAGAGACAGAGCAGCGAGGAGCAGTAGGTTCAGCACCACGAGGAAACTACTTGGTAGCGTTTTGTAACGGTGTGGGAGGAAGAGAGTGTGTTTCCGATGCCTGAGGAATCATTTTCCACACAAAGACCTTTCCCGGTGTACCACCCTGAGTACATCCTGCGCTCCACCAAGGCATTGCACATTGCCAGGCATTGGGTCATCATATGCCCTACAACTTCCCATAATTAATTTCCCTTTCCAGGAAAGACTATGTTACATCAGTGAATATCATTGGCACAGTGAAGAGGCAGCAAATATCCTGGTTCTGCTGTTACTAATGCAATATAGGACCCAGAAAATGAAGTACCTTGCTGTTTAAAGGTCTGGGGACATGATGTGGATGTAAAAAATTGGTAGTACAAGCTCATTTGTTCTTTTGCAGTTCAGGCCATATTTTTTCTGTTGCTTTCAGCAAATCCCTCAGGTTTTCTGAGCCTAGTCTGTAAAATCAGCCTTGCAGTCTTTTGTCATGTCCTGCATATGGGACCATTAAAGATTGATTCATTCTTGTTTGAAAATTGCTGTGAAGATGAAAACTGCAGTATAAATTCTGCCTATTGTTCCTGTGGCCTCCTGATTTCAAAGGCTGCCAGGGTTAAAGTAGTAGGAGACTGATTTAAGTGGAAATCAAGACACAGTGTGGCTGATGCAGGAGTCAGAAAGAACATATTCAACCAGCAGCAGCCTGAGAGGGAACGTTACAGAGAGATGATACATAAAGCTCTTCAATACCATAAAGTCGCACATAAAATAAATCTCATTACTGCCTTTTGCACTCTCTAGCCACTGTTCCTACAACTCTACTGGGCTCTGGCAGTAGTGAGAAACATATTAATGAAACAGAACAGTATCTGGGAAGGATATTGTGTCAGGTTGTATGATGAGATACACAGACATCCTTTGGAATTTACCAAGAGTGAGACAGTAATATGCACACTCAGAATAAAACCTTTGCCTTTGCAAGCAGATAGCAAAACATCAGAGGGGCAAAGAGGTGGGAAGACAAGCTCACACTGTGACACACAGTGGCTCCGTCAGGGTGCATGAAAGGAGCTGGCAAACGCTTCATCAGTGCCTTTCATAAAATCTCTCAAGGTAAGAAAATAGGTGAATATCAAAGCAATGGATACCAGCGTGCTTGAATTGATAAGAGCCAGAGCATATACCCATGACTCCACCCCACAAGGGCACAGCGGCTTGTTGCTGTAGACAAGAAGTACAGAGACTTTAATTCAGATTTTCTGTCTAAGAAATGGAACAGCAAAATTAACAGGGTTAATTAATAACCTTAGAAATCCATAATTAATTAAAAACCAGTACTGACTCACTGAAGTCCAAGCATATTGGCACTCACAGTGTGGATGATGATGCTTGGGACAGAGCCCTAATCACCTAATTGAACGCGCTGTTGATCTGTGCAGCCTCCATGGCACAGGAATGAGTCCAGGAACAGGAATGGCTCCTGGTGGTGTGTTTGCCCCTGCTGCCTGTCAGGGATCTGAAAGCCATGGGGAAAGCTGGGGCAACCTGAAAGCAGGAGCTGCACTTGGGAGCTGACCAAAACCCAGTGATATCTTTAGAAAGAGTCCCATACATGAAACAAAAGATGTTCTGACTTGTGTTACAGTGTTATTACCATCACTTCTCTCCTTCCTGGCTGTGCCTGTTGAGGAGACCCATAGTGGCAGGACCCATAGTGCCATACACACCGGCGATGACAGCCTGGCCCCACAGCCTGGTCCAGCAGCGTGGGTCTCTATCAACCCAGAGACCCAGAATAAGATGGAGACAACATACAAACATGGAAAAATGCCATCTAAATGGTGAGAAGCCGCAAATGATTCGGTAGGTTAGCTGATTCTGTGGTTTCCTGCTGAGTGCAGGCTGCTGTGTGGTGACACAATTTATGGAAACAGCCTTCCCAGCATACAAGGAAAACAAAGGCTTTCTGGTGTACATGGGAGCAAAGTAGCTCAGGACAGTCCTGTAAGGTACCAAGGTGCCACTATGCTCCCTGCAGCAGCCCTTTCCCTCCACGTTTTTCAAGCACCAACAATAATTAATTAAAACACTTCCCTTCTACCCTCTCTTTCAGTCATGGCATTTTATTAGCATTGCCAAACAAAGCTTCCCAATCCCTCTGGAACGTGATTGCTATTCATGTTTTATGGCTGGATAAGCAAAGTCTTGGGGAGATGACAGGCTGATTGCTCCCAGCCTTGTCCGAATGGGCAAGGGAAGAGGCAGGGGCCATAAAATCTCCCCTTTCCTCTTGCATGGCCTTTCCTACCCCAGCTGTCCCACCAGGAAAGAGCCTGGCAGTTCTGGGGTATCTGCCTGTCAAGGGAACTTTCCCAGAGGGATGGCACTGTGTGTCTCACCACACCCATGCCAGCAGCAAAGGGACCAATCACCTGGACAGAGAAAACCACACATGCCAACCAACAGATAATTTGCTCGGCACCAACAGGGAATTTTTTGTGACTGAGAATTTGTACCCAGGACTCTCAGGGCTGACTTCACCCCTGCCAGCAAGAGGGCATGACTTATGGGTGGGCTGAAATGAACAGTCTGTAAGTGAGCAGGCCAAGCTTTTCATCATAAAAAAGGGAGATGATCAGGGTCAAGACATTGGAGTGACTGCTCATAACTAAGCTGTCTTATTAGATTGCTAGCTCCAATTTTGGACCTAGATGTTGTAGCATATAAAAACTGACATAAATTTATGATAGAAAACTTGCCTTTGGGCTCTCTAGTGTCCATCATCAACAGTGCACACAGTCATTTAATGCTTCCTCTGGGCATCCAGCATAAACACTGCTTTTATGTAACTTACCTACACACATGCACATATGTGCAGGAGGATTTGGGAATAGTTTCCCTGGATTCCGTGTGGAAAAATTAGTCTACCTGAATGTCATGTTGAATTTCATTGTGCTCATATCACCACACATCTGGCACAGCTGTGGCTCTCTCTGGCAGACCGACAGCCTGTACCTCCCACAACAGCTGCATGGAAAAGGCCTTCTGTTTGCAATGCTGCCTTCTGCAGCCCTCTCCCTCCCCTAAGAGTCTTTAGATCATGTAGTCTATACCACTGTTTCAGTTGCTCCTTTTTTATCCAGCAGATAAATTATTATGAAGACCGACTCTGCCTTCCCCTGACCACAGCCTCCTCCATGTGTAGTGAACATAAAGCTTTAGATAAGCCACTAATCTCAAAAAACATCTAGGAAAGCATTCACACTATTTTAAAAACTCCCTGCCCAACACTGTAGTGGCAATTGCCACAAAAAATCCCAAATTATAAACAAAGTAAACTAATACAATACCACTGAGAAAGAGAAGAAAGCAATAGTAACGCTTGCTATTCGGCAACCACTTCAAAATTCAAAACAAACCAACTAAAATTGCTTTCCTAATTCTCTTTTTATCCTTTTCCCTAGGCCTTTCCCATAAGGTACCTAGTGGAAATTAAAGCAATAGTTTTATATCGATAAATCCATAGCACTGAAAAGAGTCTGATCTCTTTTCTCTAGATACTCAAAGTCTGCACCAGTCTATATGGTGTTTGAAAACCATGTGGGAAGGAGATCATTCTCTCTCAAATTCAATAGGCTTTTAGAATAACTTTTGTTCACTTCTATAGTTTTTCCATAGCGGATTTCAGAGCCTTTTATACAAGGTGCCCCCTTTTCTCCTCTTCTCTCCATCCTTTGTGCTTGTTCTTTCATCAGCACAAAGCTGAAGAGAACAATAGTACACACTCAGCTTTACATCCTGCAACATCCAGGACTCTGAAGAACAAAGAGACAAATACCCGACCGAGGGACTAAAGATAGCAAATTCAGTGAATGGGTAACTTTAGCTCCCGTGGAAAGTTCTGGTGTTGGTGGAAGAAGGTTCATTTTAGGAGCCAAAGTAGATGAGTACTGAAAGATGGTTCTGATGTGGACTGGCTATAAAATCCCAACTGAGTCACTCTGCCTCTCCAAGCTGCATTTTCTACAGCTGCAAAATGGGGTTTTGGCCCAGAAGCCTGGGTAGTGGTTTTATAAGGCATTATAAAGGACTTCAAGGAATATAAACAAATAACTATTTTTTCACGTGGGAGGGCAGGAGCAAAGACAGAAGGCAGAAAAGCAAATACACTGAGTGGGAGTGTGGGGACAGCAGTTGGGACAATTTATTAATTTGGTTTCCATCTCATTCTCATAAACAACCTACAGCTGCATGAATCTGCTTGTTGATCACTCTCTGCCTGCTGAGTGTTTCCCTGCGCTGGGGCCCTAGTCCTGCTCCATGCTGGAGGCTGCCTCTTGCTGCCCTGCCTGCACCCATCATCTCCACCCTGTCAGGGCTTGCTCCCACCTCAAGGTGCTGAGCCCAAACAGCTCCCCTGCTTTGGTCCATGAGGACAGGTGGGGTGACTGTGACTCTGCACCCTTCTGTTGCTGCATCTTCCTGTTTTTCCTTGGTCTGAAAACTGGGCTGGGGAAACACATCTCCTTCCCCACATGGTTTATTACAGAAGGAGAAAGAAAACTGTCTCTCCCTAATTCAGATGTCCCTCAGAGACATCGGTGTGAGGCAGATGCCACCCATGGGACCTGGAGAGCAGGGAGGGGGAGTGGGGCACGTCAAAGGCCCAGGTGATGCTGTTTAGGGAAGACAAGGTCTTGCATTTGTCCCCTTCTCACTGAATCTCTGAAAAATCATGTCTGCTGCTATAATCACTGCTTCTATAATCACTGATTACATGCCATTTGCCTGTTGCATTAAAGCTGCTTTCTTAATTAATATCATTTTAAAGGGCGGGCTTGGCACAAAGGAGACAAGCTGTTTTGAACTCCAGTAAACACATTTTGTATGTGATCATCCTAAGCAGCTCCTGCAGCCTTTCTACGGCGAGCAGGCAGAAAGCACCACAAGTTAATGAACTGTGTTTTAACCACCTGATGCTGGTCAAAGCTTTGATCTATTAGGTTTAAGGCTGGGTGGAGGAGGGGAGACAGAGTGCTCTGCCACGCTCCCCAGTACCACTGAAACTGTTAATCAGCCTGCTCTGCAGTCTACTGCGGAGTTTGCTTTATTAAAGCTCCCTGCTGCCTGCACACGTTCACTGGCACAGACATCTAGAGACAAGCAAACACTTACCCAAGTGCAGAGTACTCACTGCTGCATTGCAGAGTTTACTGGCATAAACTGATGGGGGTAGGTAATCGCAGGTGGAGACTTGGGTCCTCCCTCAGCCTGCCTGCATCTGCAATCTTTCGGATTTCTGTAACAGGGGATACAATGAGAGCTGGCAGCAGAACATGCTTTTTAGGGCTCTCTTTCCAATTCCTGAGTGTCTGGATAGCTGCATTGCTTGTACTAGTCTCAAATGTAGTCTATACTGCTTAATGTGGTTTTTGTTCACAGTTACTCTAAAAAACTAAAAATTAATTTCCTTTGAGGTACTTGAAGGGGTAAACATAATTTTATTTGTTATTGTTATAAACTAACCTTGCCTCAGCCTAGAGGCCCTCTCTAATGTTGAGGATGCCGTTGTGCTGTTGAAGTATTCAAATTAAACTCAGCCTCCTTTCAAGGACCTGGCAGCCTGAGTATTAGAGGCTTTCTGGTTTTCCTATAGGTTGTCTCATATAGAAGGTTGAGCAGGATTAAGCCACTTTCAGAGGAAATTGTACATGATTAATTCAGTTCATTTCCTTTGCAGCCACCCCCCCACAGGGTTAAGCTTTTTCCTTTTCTTTATTTCTTTTGTGCCAGCACAGAAATATTTGATTATGTCTTGAGGTTTAATACCAAAAAGCTGCTCTGTTTTGTAATATCTGTAACCACTTTGGATTTGTTGTTTTTAACAGACAATTTTTTCTGGAAGAAAGATGGTATTTGCTTAAGAAGTGTTAGGCATTGCATTTCTAATCTGTAAATATGCATGTGGAAATTTAATTATAATAATTTTGTGCTTTGTGAGCAGCTGATTCAGGATTTCTTAGTTCTCCTTGTATTTCTCAGGTATGTATCTCAGCTGCTCTGTTTTTTTGTGAAACAAGGATGGCTCAGATTTCTTCTCCTTACATGTTTCCTAGGGATACGGTGCTGCAGTCTCTGCCTTACTCAGCTTGTGTCTAATTGCAGAGTGTTTAGCAAAAGAATTCAAGTGCAAGTTTTGGATTTGGAGTTAACCATCTACTATACTTGGCTTTATTAGCAGATGTCATCTGAACAGCAAAGACAGTCTAATAAGGAAAAATTAATCTTCAGGCCTGTGTGGAGGTGGGCTTGCACCAGTCTGAATCAAGAACTTGTAACTTGGTAGAGTTTAGGGAAAAGGAAATTTTCTTTTCACTGAAAAGCCAGGGTATATCTGTGCAAGTGTGACATCTGTTGCAGAACTGCTTACTGATAGTCTTCTGGGACAAGCTGGCCAGAAGGACTGGATGTTGTGAGAATTAAAGCTCCATATTCGCATGGCAGCTTAACTGCTGAGTGCACACGTTCTGAAGGAAAAACATGATTTACCTAAAAAGAGCTACTGGGGCTGGATTTCTGGAGCTGCTGAAAAAATCTCTCGACTCCCACAGGAACTGGTGGGAGTCCTGGCTACCAGGTGCTTCCAAAAACAAAGTCTCATTGTCAAGATGAAGGTTATGACAAAAGCTAGATATGATTTAATTATTATTTTAACTTTCCACATCCCAATTTTCATACCAATAAAATAAGGATGACATTTTACTATCTTGAGGGAATGGTAATGGTTAACGTAATATAATCTTAGTCCTGCAAGGAAAACATAGGTAAGTGACACAGTTATTATGCTGTTAGTGGCCATTTTTGAGCAATTTTTCCCCATTGTTCAGATCCTACTTTAATTCGCTTCTTCCAGTGACCCTTTCAGTGTTAATCCACCACACAGAAGCGTTGCAGTTTTAATTAAAAAGGAAATCTCTATCTCACTAAGCTTAGTCTGCCATCTGATCATGCAGTATGGTTTACAGACAGTATTATCTGTCTAATTTACATCATAAAACCATGACTTAAGCAAGGCAGAACACATTGGCAACCCTCAGCAAATAATGCTGCTCTAACCAAAACCAGCCATGTTTTAAACAGAACTTGACTGTAAGAATGGACATGTGTGTCTCACATGGTGCTGCACACAAGGAGGGTTACAGGGACAGAGAGCTCAGTGGGATACCTCTTTAAAGTAATATCTGTAAACTGAATTTGGAGTAGCTCCTGAAGATATACAGTCCAGCTTGACCACAAGATAGGAATTTGGGGCAGGATTTACTGGATTAAATTATTTGGCTTCTGGTATAATGAAGGCTAGTGGTCCCTACTGACCTTTAAAACCTGTGATCTTAAATACTGGCAGTTGTTATGTCCCCTGTCACTTGGAACTTCAATAACCAAACTGTATGGTAAGCTGCAAAGCTATGAACTGTCCTGAGGGCCTACACGTGGCAAATAGTCACACTGAGCTGGGTAATATCCCCAAATCCCGTTCCAGCAAGTGGTAGGATCAGCAGAAGTCCACAACTGGGCAAAAAAATCTCCTCTTAGTTGTACTTATATTTGGATCTTGCATTTGGATCGAGGTAAAGCAGCTGTCCCAGAGCAGTACGGGCTTGAAGGAGAGCAGTACAACCAGCCTCGCTGCTCAGCTCCCAGCAGCACTGGCACATCAACGTAGCAAACAGAATTTGAGAGTCACTGAGTGAAAACAGAGCCATACAACACTATTTTTCACATTACTGTCAGATTTTTAAAACATTAGGAAAGGAAAGCGGTGGGGGAAGGGAGAGAGAAACCGGATCTTGTATTTCTTATTAGCAGAGGAAGGATGGAGGTACAAGATCTGTGTCACACTGTAAGATCTTTACCTCAGAGGAAGGTGAACCCCACCTGGCAGAAATTAAATGTTAATGTATCGAATTATGTCCAAAAGCACATAAAGCTCAAGGGACAGCTTATGATACCCTTTGAAAACAAGATCTAATTTAATTCATTTGCATATCCTGATACCTAATACTGCAAATTGGCATTGGTGGGTTAATGCACTGCTACCATTAGGCTCCCTTGAGCTTATTGGAAAACCGTATTCCACAAACTGCAGGCACTGAATTGAAGTGTCTAGTCAGGGAAAACCAGATCAAACTACATCGTCTTAATTGTGACCCATTTTGGGATGTAGAAGGGTGGCAGCAACCCTTAGTGGAAAGAAACAGTAAATTGATTTTGCTGAGAACCTCATCAATCACTGGTCACAGTGACCCATGGATCATTAATCTCATTAAAAACTTCAGCCTCGTGGCAAAAGTAATAGCAGACACACTAAAAGCGTGCAAATTAGATATGCTTTCACAAATTTGAATGGGTCTGGCTGGTGTCCCTGAGGAGAACTCCATTTCTAAATTGGGAAAACTTTTCACTGACTCTAGCTGAACTTCAGCCATTTACTCTGTGTCAGATGCCATCTTTAAGAGCTGTGAAAACTGTATGGAAGGTATGTGTTCTGTTATTGAGTCATGTTTGTATACTCAGTGCAGGGAAGGAAGACCTGAACAGTGGGCATGGGATATCCCGTCTTAATGCTGTGATCTTCTTGACAATTAATCTCTCTGCTGCCTGAACTCTTTAGGTGAGGTGAGTCAAAAAGAGTCTGGGAAACTGCCCTGGTTCTGGCCCAGATCAGCATAAGGGTATGGCCAAGGCACTGTGTTATTTGATACCATCTTATGTCACGGGCTGGGGAAAGGGACTCTCTGAGAAAGGACTGCTGAGAAGGGATTTGGTTTCCAGTTGGAAGCAAGCATGGCGGATGGAGCAGTTGGGGTAGGGTGCCACTGGTAATGCCTGAAGTGACCACCTGAAAAACAGAGACTAGACAGGAATAAGGGAATAAAGGTAGATCTTTATTTGAAAGGCCTTCAAAGTTACACCCTGAGGAGTCCGGAGGCTACTGCCAAGATGGACCCCAAGATGGGCAACGAGTTATGAGTTCTTCACGCTTTTATAAGTTTGGTTCATTTCCATATCAGGGTTAATTCTCCAATTAAAGCTTTGGTTAATGATGTAATTTCCCCAAGCTTGCCCCCCTCTCAGAGGCTTTTGGTTTATAGTTTTTGGGCCTAGGGCGGTCTGGGTGTCCGTCCAGACAGGAAGAGCAGGCTTGGAGAGGCTTTGTTATGTCTAACCAGCACAAGAGAGCAGAAGCTAACAGGCTATGAGAAACTTCAGAGTTAAACACTAGGCAATATAGGATTTGAAAAATATAAAAGTTGGAGCCTAGGGCGTCACTGACTGTGGTCATGTCAGGTTGGGCTCAGTGAGCATTTTGCATATAAATCACCCTCTTTTTTTGCACACTTTTGTTGCACACTTTTGCACATTAATATTGTTGCTGTTACTGTTTATTTTCTTATCTCATTGCTGTTTCCAGTAAATTGTTCTTATTTCAACCCATGATTTTTACATTTTTCACATAATTCTCAACTTCATCCCTGGAGCAGGAAGTGGGAGGGCAAGTGGGGGAGCAAGTGATTGGCTTCTCATTTGGGTGAGTCTTGAGAGAGGCCGTGACAGCAACACATCTGAGAGTACACAGGCAACATTGATTTTCTGTGTGTCTGTGAATCCAAGGAATTTGCATTTTTTCCAAGGGATGATATATGCCAAAGTCAGTTGGTCATGTGAGTCATGTTAGTCCTTTCAAACGCAGCAGAGCCCACTGTATCATCAAGATGCAGGTTTTGCTGTCATGTGTAGAGTTGAGCATGTGTGCAGTTGCCAAAACTGCTAATGTGCACAGTACAGCTGGGAAATTGGTACTTCTTCCTCTCAGACCTTGTGAACGCAATCCACGACTGAGCACATCTGTGCAGTCCATCTGTAGTCAGATGGTACTTGGCCCTGGCCTCAAAACCTGGGGAACTCTACATCAATCCTCTTATTATTTGACCACTTGGGATTTTTACTGAACCTTGTGAATAAAAAATCTAAAAGCTCCTTGGGTGAAAAAGTATTCCAGGATTTCCATATTCAGCACTTCCAGGACTTCCACATACCACAAAACTGAGGCCAGTTCATGCTGTGGGTTTGGCCTGCAGCAGTAAGTACTTTGACTTCAAATTCACCAAAACAAAGGCCGTGCATGTAAAGAGCTGTGATGCCAGTGATTATGCTGGAGCAGCTTGGCACACATGCCTCTATCTATCATGAACTGCACCAGCTCAGAACTGATGTGCCTAACAGTAAGCTCTGTGTTGCACTGTCCTGAGAGTTGAGCATCTTGCTGGGTCTGAGAGGTCTAGGACCTTAACAAGCCTTGCAACAGATGAGACTCTCTGAGGCCATCCGTTCACCCCTTCCATCTTCCTTGCCGTGCTCAGGACAAGTGGAGGGGCCCCAGGCATGAAGCCGTGCTTCTGGCACTGCCTGTGGCTCTGGTAGGTGTCCTGTCTGAGTTACACTTACTGAAGAGATGAGAGCAACAGGATGTGTTTAGGTACAACTGTGCTTAGGAAAGATATGCTGTGTGATTCAGCCATTATCCAGCAGAGATGGGCAGCTCAGGGGCCAGGACAAGAGACTCACCTCACCCCATGCCTTGGGGGCTGCTAACATGTACATACACACGCACACACACACACACACACACAAGCAGCCTTTTCCCACAGCAGCCTCCTGCCCTTGCTTGCCAACAATGACATCCAGGCCCTGTAAACACTTCCATATAACAACTTGCTATGTCACAGCTTGGCTGACAGTTAAGAGCCAGGAATATAATTGGGGCAACAAACACCATCTGGCCAAGACTGGCTCTAACAGGCATCTGTGTGTAGCCATCCATAGCCCTAGCCTGAGCTGGCTTTGCCAGCACCCCAATGCATGAGGTTTTCTGTGGTGGGACTGACGTTGTGTACTGAGGAAGCAATGGCAGCAGACATGGTCAGAGCAGAAGTCAGCATGTGTTTTTGTGGCAGCCTCCACACTCCTTTATTTGGCTTGGTCACTTTGTGAGGAGGATGCTGGTATGGTCATCTGCCATGCCTGGGGCAAGTGCATTCTGACATCAGTGCTGGGAGACTGAGGAGATGCTCACCTCCAGTTGCAGACAGCAGCCAGTGGAGGCTGGTAAGCCTTCAGGTTTGTTCCCGGAGCACTGCAGCGCAGTCATGGTTTTTGTGTTCCTGAGGGACACAGGCCATGCTGTACAGGCTGCCAGGGAACCAGGCCTTGCTGCAGGTGTGAGCTGAAAAGACAGTGTAAACAGGCTTTTTTGTCTCCTCCATAGCAGGGTCACAGGACGTACTGGTGTGTTTGAGCACAGTACACAAACCCAAGGCTCAGTCATGAGTGCAGGGGAGCATACCAGATCATTGCTTCTTAGACTGTTGAATTCAATGTGCAATGCCTAATGTTAATATTAACCTATATACTGAATGGTTTGGAAAGTACCTGTTCGTACTGAGCTCTCCCAACTGAAACACTCCAACTGCAGAGTTTTCAGCACAGCATTCATTATTCTGAGACTTGCTTTCCCAGTTAGCTGGAAAGAGCCTGATTGTTTTCACCATTTGGATCATATTTTAGCTCCTGTAATAGCTTTACCTGAGATAGATTGATGAGCAGAAATTTCTTTTGAAATGCTATGATTATGGATGGATTACACATTCTTTGTGAATGAAACTTTTCATGTAATTGGGTGTGAATTGAGGGATTTCAAACTTCATTAGTAATGCAGCTAGTTGTCTCTTCTGACTGGTACAATGTATGTCTGTCACACAAGAGTATGTTACTGAGCCATGCACTTCATTAAATGTGAATAGGTAAACATGAACTTAGACCAAACTGAATGTCCTGAGTTCTACTTACACCTCAGCATGAACCCAGGGTCTCTGCCATGTAGCTTTGACTGTTCCAGATGCCTGTCTCATGCCTTTCTGATTAAAGAGCAGATAATGTGATCCCAAGCTATGGCCAGTAGTCTGGACTGCATAGCTCACAGGTACAGTATGACTGAGCCTGTGGTCAGACTGGATATTTCGCCTCAGTATTGCCGGTTTCATTGATAACTTTGCAGAGTATCTGCCCTGCTTTCACAGGTAATACACCGTGGAGTTAAAGAGCTTAGGGGAAATACGCTTTGTGAGAAAAGATGGAGAAAGTTTAGGTTGTTTTGTTTAGAGAAAAGTTGACTGAGGAAGAAAGGAGAACTGTTTTCAAACACATAAAAGGTGCTGCAGAGTGGAAGGGATAACCTGCTTGTTATATATGCTGTGGACAAGACAAGAAACAAAACATTGCAGTAAGGTAGAAGAAAGCAAAAACTTCTTATCAGTAAGGAGATGAAGGGCAGAAACCACTTATGAGGAGAGCATGGAGCTTCCACCATTTCACCAAATGCCTATTGGGCTCGTCATTGGCAAGGGCAGGGCACAGACCAGCATAAGCAGTCTGAGACAGGCAGGGTCAGAAAGGGGAAGAGCCTCAGCCCCCGTGAGCAGACCTCGGGTCACCACGAGCAACAGCAGAAGGGCTCACTCCCTCTAGACCCTCTATTAATGAGGTTGCATAAATGTCTGTCACAGGTACAACTTGTTCAAATTTATTTTCAAAGCACAATCATTAAATTGCAGAGCTGAGAGCAGAGGGAAGGTAGGCTAGTTCTTAGTTATCTGTGCTGCCCACCAGACCACAAATACCCCCATTCTCCTGACATGTGAAATTAAGCCAGGCTGAAAATGACTTTTCACCTCAGTATGGTCTAACACAGAGGTGTTAGCAGCAGCAGCTCCAAGTCCTAGGGGACTAGAGAAGACGTTAATTAGGAGGTGTGGCTTTTTCTGGGGAGAAGTGATTTGGCAGGCTAGAAAAGTATTCTAAGTGTCCTCCCATTGATGCCACTGTGAGCAATAAATGATCTTTGTGCCCCGGGTTTGTAAGCAGGTCATATTTTCACGATGTCAAGCATGCTGCTGTCTTTTCTGCAATAAAGCTCACCTAATCACAACAAGTCAGAGCTTATCTAAGCCCCTGGCCAGAGATATCTCTGTGGTGGCTACAGAGCCAGGTTTCCTAGCAACCTAAAAGGCATTAGACAGGGCTTTGTTGACATTTATCTGTTACACATAAAACCCCCCCGTTTGAATAATGTTATGGGAGTAACATCAACTGACAAAAGCCAGGAAATTCAGAGCTGAGGCTGATTTTCTATCCTTGCCTCTCATCAGACTGAAAAACAAAAGGCACAGTCATGTGAGTGATGAGCAGAGAAAACCAACCTTTATATTTCCTGGCTTTTCTCCCAAACGAGATGCCATTCAAATGAGGTGCTTGGTAATAATTTCCTCTGTTTAAGACAGATTTAGTGATCACATTAGGTAGCATGTTGGCAGTGCTGTCAGTTTCTCCATGAGCTACCTTTTTTCCTTGGAGGGGCCAACTAGAGTGAGGAAAGAGATATCCCAGCCCCTCTTAACCTTTGGTTTCTCCATGGTGAAACCAATTTTCAGATCTGTGGCTTCACAGGTGGAGGCTGGGAGCCTGCTTTATGCAGGGCCACCATGGCATCCTCAGGAGATCACTGTTAGCCCAGGGTGGAGCCGGTGAAGATACACAGGTTAAAACCACTCCATCTTCCTACTAGTGCCCAACTCTAAACACAGGAAGATGATTTTTATAGGTTTCAAGGGATTCTTGAGATGGATCTTGGAATGGATCTTGTTGTCAAGCATTTTGAAAACAAAAGGTCAGGGGAAAAAATGATTTAATGTAGGTGGGTTTTTTCCCAGACAAAAATATACTGAGGACTGATGAATGGTCTGAAGAGTGATACTTCAGTAATGCCTTTTATTTCTTCACTTGTAGCCATAGCAGTGTTTGAAACCTTACAACTTAAAGTTTGTGGAGGAGACTGATGGAGGGAGGGATGGAAGAACTGCCATTGCTGCTGACTGCCACTTCAAATCCTTGGGGGAAGCGTCTTCTGGAAGTGAATGGGAACTGACTGCCTCTCTACAGACTTCTCGCATCATCTCACAGAATTTAACAGAAAATTATTCTTTTTCATCAAATTGATATAACATGGCTTAAAAGTGCTTGAAAAGACGTGTTCATTTCCACAATCTAAGTTATCAGCTGAGATAAATTAACTCTCTGACTTCTGTGCAATTCTGTATGTGTACCATCTCTAACTAGGTAGGTTTTCATATGTGTATTTGCACTGCTTTAGTAATTCCATCTCTGGGGCTTTCACAAAAGACAACAGCCATTTTTGCATGTGTTTGAGGCCTGACTGAAGGGTTTATCGCCATTTAAATTTTCCAGCCCAGTTGTGAAACCTCTGAAACGGATGGTAAAGAAAGTTCTGGTGAAACTTAGCCACAGTTGGGTACTTCTCTGATGAAAGGGAAAATCCCCCAATCGCTGTCAGTGCGTGAGCAGGCAGGCTTTCATCCCTCCATTCTTCACTGTAATCTTCATCATCATAAGAGTTGGTGTTTTGCTCCCCACACATGGATGCCATACTGTTTGAACTCCAAGGGGCTGGTGGGATAAAGGCATGTGTACAGGCCTCTCTGCTGACTACGGCCAGCATTTCTTTAGCAAGCATAGCGTGAATATAAATGTTACATACACCACAATGGAGAGGAATTACTATGCACACTATCGCTTTCAAGCCTTTGAAAGAAACAGAAGCAGAAGGAGGTTCTTGCACTTTCTGCCGACATCATCTTTGCTGTCCATCCATTTGTTCCTCATTTAGCCTCCCCACTGGCAAAGCCTCCATTATGTGCTGAAAGAGGAGACAATGGGAGCCCACTACGCCTGGCCTGGCGAATGCACGCATTGTTCCGAGGGCTCCCTATAGAAATCCCTGTGTTTGCGTGACCCGTTTTCCAAAGTTTGGGTTTTTTCTTTACTGAAGGGCGAGGGTAAGAGGAAAAGGGACAATGTCTCACAACTCTATGCAGATTAGTGGTACATTCATGCCCATACATCGAGATGGATAAAATAGCCATAATTTTTTCCCAAAGTGCTTATTTGTAATGCATGCGTGAGCTCACTTAACAAGCTTAAAATATTTAGTGAACACCGAAATGAATGGAAAGTGTGGGAGGGGGGACAAAACTAGCAGAGATAATGGAATACACTTAGCAGTCATAGCAGCTTTACATAGCTGTATCATATTCTCTATGGATAGCACAGCTGGGACAATATGGTTAGAATTTTAAATATCTAGGGATTTCTGTCTTAAGATAGTTATCAATAATTGCAAACTTAAACATTAAATATTTTTGGCTTAGTTAAAATATATACCTATTTATTCAATGCATGATCTATAGTAAAATAGAGAACATTTTCCCTTTGCCATTTTTTCAGGACTCAGGTAAGCAGGAAGGGTCTCTGAGTAGGCCTGTCCAGGAACTGAAGCCTGTCTTGGGGAAACCACAGGCTGCCAAAGACAGGGGGATTAAACCACAGAAGACAGAAGTCCCTCAGACTTGACAGCGTTTGACATGCCAAATGAGATCAAGGAGATGGGCTACTAAAACATGGGTTCATACCACCTGTGAAACTGGTAAAGTCCTTTTCCTGGAGAAAATTTTGGCAGATTAAAATGTAAAGTTTCCAGCTTCATTCCAACTGAGCCAAAATTTGTACCCTTGTTCTTGTTCTGACTAGGACTAGGACCTCAAACCCACAGACTGCAGCAACACATCCATCTCAGCTCACACCTAATTAACTGCTTAATTAGAGCAGCACTGGGGGAACTCTGATCTTCATTTTCCCTTTCTCTCTGGTGCCTGATACCACTCGTAGCAGCACAAAGTGCTTAGAGTGGCTGAGCTGTCCTGGTCATGCACAGCAGGTTCAAGGTTAAGGTCTCTTCTGCTGGGTTTTCCTCTCTCTTCTGAGATAATTGACCTTGATGTCACCACGAAGCTCCTCCCCAGGTGGCACCACTCGCACTGCAGCCAGTACCTTAGCTAGAGCTGGAGAGTAATGCAAGGCTGTTTAATTTGGAAGAGCAAGATGAAGGTCACTGAGGAAGGTAATGCAGTCCTGTTGGTTAAACATGTGGATAAGGGCACCACAAAAACATAACCTACTTTGCTGGGGATGCGATAAACCAGGTTTATGTATGCAGTTGGCAAGCAGTACTTCTGAGTGTTACTCCATCAGATAATCCAGGAAGCAGAGCAATTATATATCCCTCTGGTCTCCTAATACGGCTTGAATCTAAGGATTAGGTAATTTTCATATTTGTAGGGTTTTCTAAAACAGTATTATTTATTTCCTACTTGTTCCCTATTTGAATTTACGAAATACTTATTTCTGTAACCAAGCAGAGGTAGTCTAAGAGGAAGATTTCTGATATTCCAAGGGACAAGCCCTCCTTTTCCATCCAGAGTAAGATGTCCAGAAACCCCAGAAGACTCACTGGGGTTTGCAGACAGACTCAGCAGCTTTTCTGCATGTGTACATGTGGCTAGGGTGTCCCTCATGTGAGACTCATCACACATGTGGAGCCTGAGTGGTGTGTGGCTGGGCAGTAAATTTGCTGTATATATCTCTCCAGCCCAGGTGTCACAGCATATACCGGGGATTTTGGATCTTATAAAACAGTCCTGCACAACATTTGCACACCCTTTTCTGCACCAGGCAGGTTGTGAGTGGGAAGGAAGGAGGTGGTTGTGTTGTTAAGGTACGATGGATGTGATCCAGAGGAAGCTTCTGCAGAGGTCAGCCGTATCTTTTAGCTCTTGGGATCAGGGTCCTGAATCAGAGCTGCAAGAGTATTTGAGTGATTCAGCTGCTAGGCAGAGGGACACCTTTCTGACCAGGGGATGTCCTGTCTATACATGTATTTGTTACCAGGTTTTTGGCAGCAGGTCAGAGACAGCTTAAGCTAAGCATAAAGCCAGTATTGTGAGGTTAACATTCAGGGAGAATTCCTTAAGCTGTAGTTGAGATTATAGCTTAAAGTTCCACGAGAAGATGTGGACATAGATCTACGAATAAAATTAGGCCGGAAATTAAAAGGATTCTAGAATTGAGAGGAGTGAGATTCCAAAACAGCTTTCCAATGAGAGTGGAAGGGTTCAGAAGAAGTCAAACAAGTCTGAGATCAAGATTTACGTGATACAATTGCTGAAATAGTGAAGAATGTGGGCCAAAAAGTCGAAAGTGTGTTTCCACCCTATCTTCCCTGCTTGCTTTCATTTTGACCCTCTCTGTTACTCCACTTTATCCTTCTTTTTTTTCCTGTTCCTTTTCTACTTTGATGACAGGCCAGAAAATCCTCTCTGTGCATTTCTTCTGTTGCTGTTACATCCATTTGGTAGAACAAAGCAAAGGCAAATCCCATTCTGGTATATCTCAGTAGGCTCATTGAAGTCTGCAGGCAGAGCCAGTGTGGGGCTGACCCTCGGGGCACAGGCCATGATGCCCTGGTGACACAGTAGAGGCCTTGCCCTCCTGGGAACCATGGCTGGTTCCCCTTGCTCTGTGCCACAGACATACTCGTGCCTTGTCAGGGCATTCAGTTGCAAAGCACTTGATTTCTGTTTGAGAAAGCTGATGACACAGTATCTACCCAAGAAGGCTCTTGAGGGGTTAGATTCTTTTAGGGGATGACTGCCATGTTTCTGTAGAGCAGAAAGGTCCAAAATACACGTACAGCTGTAGTGAACATTACTGTAAACAGAATATTCTGTTTAATTGGAAATGGAGAGGCTGACCAGGTAGTGCTTTCGGGGCGAAGAAGGAGCTGCCCTCACGACCCAGTGCCAGGAGCCGCAGGGCAGCTGCACCTTGACCTGACATTGGCACTAGCTGTGAGTGCCCACTATTTTTGAAATCCTGTCCTTCCACACTCAGCAGGGCTGGTCTGAGGCAAAACAAGAGTGTCAGGATTCCTCCATCATACTGCTGGCACTGTCACAGTATGCCAACCGATTGGCATTACCGCACCTACCTCTAGGCTCTGAAATGGAGCTTGCAGACAGCAACTTGTTTTAACATATAATAAATACGAAGAGGGCTCTTTGGCAGGGGGTACAATGCTTTCTGGCGCTGGCTCCTTCATCTGCACTTGTGCCCACTTACAGTGACTATATTTTGCAGTTTGCAAAAGAATTGCTTGTCTTTCACTACATGTTTCTCTGTAAAAAGTGAGCATGTCTTGCAAGAAGTTTGGCCGGTTAATACAAAAGTAATTTAGGTGCTAGTCAGACCAAGTCACTTTTTTCTTCTATCACACTTTTGCAGCAGATGTTTGGGTCATGGAAAGCCACCTGAGAAGTTGCCACAGCTAAATTAGTTGGCATCAGCACCTTCATTGTTGAAAACTGTTTTTGAAAACTGTTGCTTTTTCCTGTTCTGGCTGTAATTCGACAAGCACCTCAGCGACATATCAGCTAGTTGCCATGGTCATGTTCTTCCTTACATCCTGGCCATGGGACCCTGCCTCCGCCCTCAAACAGCTCCAACACTAACGAGCTCCAGTACCCTGGCATTTCAGCATGCCTAACTGGCAGAAAGATATTCCCCTTCAATTTTAGCAGGCCAAAGGGGAATGTCCAAATTCACAGGAGCTGGCCAGAGAACAACTAAGCCTGAGGATCTTGTAGTTAGATGGGCTCAGGCTGATGAAGAACCAGCATCCATGTGCTGTTCACAGTTTGTGGGGAACAGATTTAAGGCATCCAGTGGCTTAATTCACCTTGTGTGATCCTGCTGTAGCTTTCCCTAATTGTCACAACAATGAATTTAACTTCTTTCTGTGAAAACTTAGAGAATCAGAGATGTCATTAGAGATGACATGCCACTACATGCACACCCTTCTAAGCACAGTATTAACCGCTGAGTGAAGGGGACTATTAGAACTACTGCAGTTTTCTTCTCTTGATTGGTGTTCCGTGGGTTTTCCCTTGTTGGAAGAATAAGTTAAAACTAATTTAGATGAAAGCAGAATACAAAGTGGAAACTTCCAAAGTGCCTGTCACTTGCATTTGTGCAAATTAAAACATCTCACATACAGCAAACCCAGGGCCTTTCTTTTTTTCCTGAAGATTCTATATTCCACAATCAGCCTGTGGAACAAGATGTGCACTGTCATCCTGCTCACCCTGATGCAGCCCATGCTCCATCAATCCCACAGGACCTAACAACAGGTTGGTATCCTACACTGGCAGCTGTTCCACCATCAGCTGACAGAGGAAAGGGTTGCCAGCTAGAAGTACCTCTAACACAGGCAGGGGGATGTGACCAGGTGTCCTTCTGGCACCATTGACCCTCTGGGTGGCTAGTCAATACTCAGAGCCTTTAAATTTTTTGGGTTTTTTTTTTCCTTTGGAAGTTTCCGATGAGATTTAATCTTTTTAAAAAGCATTTTATTTACATCTAATGACCTCAGAAACTTGTTTGTCTAATTTCAACAGAGATAAAAAGCACCCAAGCCATTTTCACAACCCAAGTCTCCCTGTATTCTGTGGCCATAGACCTTGCTGCCGACTCCTTGGGGATGTTCTTGCAACACAGCCTGTTGCTGTTTGGGCAGGTTTTGCTGTTTTCCCATCACACAGGCACACATCGAAGTTGTTCTGGTTTTGACCAAAGAATCCCTCTGCTCAACACATCATTGGGCCCAGAGGTTGGCCCATTGCATTGGATGGCTGTTACTTTTATCTCATACCACAGAATTATAGAATGGTTTTGGTTGGAAGGGACCTTACAGGTCATGTAGTTCCAACCCACCTGCCATGGGTAGGGACACCTCCCACTGGACCAAGTTGCTCAGAGCCCCACTCAACATGGCCTTGAACACGTCCAGGGATAGGGCATCCACAGCTTCTCTGGGCAACCTGTTCAAGTGTTTCACCGCCCTCACTGTAAAGAATTTCCTCCTAACATCTAATCTAAAACTCTCCTTTTTTATTTCAAAACCATTTCTCCTTGTCCTATCATGACATGCATTTGTAAAAAGTCTCTCCATCTTTCTTGTAGGCCTCCTTTAGGTACAGTTTATTAGGTATTTCACTCTACAAAGGGTCTTAACTGAGCCTGAAGGAAATTTTCTTAGTACTTTAATCAGAATGATTTTGAGTAAGACAGATTAATGCCTTCCAGTATTATTAGTTCTCTTGCAGCAATGGGTAAAGTATCAGATCTTAGAGAAACACTTATCAGCAGTAATGTACATCTCATAAAAATCTGAGCCTATAAATAATGAAGTTCTTCCCTTTCTGGAACATCTTTGATTATCATAAATCCAGAGGGATAGTTACAACCTGCAGGACATAACCATGCACATAACAAAATTTTGCATAATGTCAAAATATCCCCTGTAGTTGGAGGGATCACATAATAAAAAGGCAAGAAATTGTCCGGCATGGTGGAAATAATCTACTTAAAATGAATTATGATTGAACAAAGTGCCTCAGGAGCAGAAGGAGCTCAAAGAGTCAGCAGAGCCCATGTTCTGGGTGCTAAGTGATACTGGCTACTGATTTGGCAGAAATGCGGGCATTCGTCTCACTTATGTGGAAAGGCATGTCAGCTGAAGAGAAAAAACACCTGGTATTCTATCAGGTTAGACCTGATGAATACCTGCCCAGAAGCTAACCTAATATCTGTGTGCTAGATACCCCTGTGTGATCCCTTGCCCACACAACAATCTGTAATATCCCGACTTTTTGGTGAAGGACTTTATTTAGCAAGGCAGATTAAATAATATGAGACAGAAGAACGTGGGGAAGAATTCAGCAAATGTTTGTGGTAGCTCAGTGAACTACAGATATATCTCTCTGCAGACCTCATTGCTGCTCCATCCTGCCATCACGTTCATGGATGCTCTGCCTCACCAGGCTTCCCCTCACTTCATTGACCATTGCTCACATGGCAACAGTGTGTGGTGCTTTTTCAGTCACCAGCCTCTGGACTTCTTGCACAAGGTTACTGTTTTAGTTTGAATAATGTGGGTTCAGAACAAGCCATGGATCTATAGATGGTTTCCTGTGCTCTCCTGCCTATTCCTTATTGGATTCTCATTTCACAAGCACAGTTTCATTAGAAAGGCCTGTGGCAGAGATTGCCTTCCCACTCTTTCCTGTTTACATGATACTGCTTATGTGTGAAGGGCAGAATAGTCTTTTTCCTCTCTGCATTCCTAGTACAAGACATTTATAAATGCATAGAGGCCACTTTAGTCTAATTTTACAGTGTCTCTGTAGGAGGTAATGTGGAGCTAAAGCAGTCCATTGGGGCCTAAGAACACTGGGATCAATTCCTCACCTAATATATAGATAAATTGGGTAATTCGGTTCATTTCCTTTTCTATCCTAGGTGTCTTTTGGAAGTGAGGATAATGACATTTAGATAGGTAGGATCACAGCATGCCACAGCTCACTGCTGCAGCACTGGGCATTGCCATCACAGCTTTAAGCTCATTATGACTGGTATCAAGACAGGACATTTCAGCCCAGGCTTTCACACAGGTGTGGTTCGAGATGCCCACATGGCTGAAGGCTGTGCCTGCTGGCTGTGCTGGCTGCTCCAGGTTGGGCGCAGGTCTGTGCCACGGGCACTGGTGCAGCTGTGGCCGGGCCTGCTTATGTGCCATGCTTGTTTCTGTGGTGCTGTGGGCAGCCTGCAGAACAGCGTAGCCTCTTGGTGTTCTAGCAAGAGAAGCAAGAACCACTTGTTAAAACTTCCTATGCCATCTTTTACCCCTTTCTCAGAAGAGAGAGTAATGTTTCGAAGAGGTAGAGCTGCTGCAATGACGTGGTGTCTGTGACCTAGATAGCCTTGTATTTTTTCTGGCAAGGACACCCACCAGGCATCTAGGAGGACAAAGCAAGAAGAAGCACAGAACGGCAACAGTAGTAATCTACCACCAAGAAAATCTCATTCCTAATCCCCCATGGTGAAATGTTGCATGGAACACAATTTATATTTGAGTTTGTGCTTCTGATGTACTTTTAACCCATGAAAGTGCCTTTTCTTCCCTTGAATCTGCGCTTTGATTCCATTTTCCACATGGATAACAGTCTGTGACAACGAGTTTCCCTGTCTAATTATTCATTGTGGGGAAAAATATTCTTTGAATTACCAAACATTCCATTTAGTGAATATCCTGTGAATCTCTGCTAAGAATATTCTATCTTTTCTGTTTCAGTTCTGCAGGACTTCGGAAGGATACCATATGTTATATGAACATTTTAGTATTATGTTTTCTTTTGGAGCCCTTGTGTTGAAATTATATACGGTAAATTTAAAAAAAAAACAAGTCATATATTTTCTATCATGATCATTGCTTGCCCAAACTAGAAGAAAAAAGAAACTTCTTTCACTTAAAATCATAGACTCATAGAATCATTGAAGTTGGGAAAAACCTAAGTCCTAAACTCTCCTTTTTTTCCCTGAGTTCCAGCCAATGCTCTCTTGAGCAAGGTCACCAGTTCATCTCTTGGCACACGTGGACCACATGAAAAATCTAAATTTTTCCTCTGGTGAAGCTGCTTGGCTCCTTTCTCAGCTAATCTATGTCTGCTACAGGCATATACAAATGCATATGAAGAAATCTCTATTCCATCTGATGAGGTTAGTGCCATGTTTTGGCAATTAACTAGCCCTGAAGATTAAAATGATGGAAATAATAAGTTTTGATTGATTCACATAGTTTTGTATTCCTAAATTTTGAAACTTTTCAGAGACTGAAGATATAGTTTAACATGCTATTAGATTTTTACCTGTCTGATCTTCTATCTTGCCTTAACTGTAGACTTCTTTGGTGTTATACTTACTCCCTAGTTCAAGCCTACATATTATAGCATTGAATCAGTTCCTTAAGGAGAATACACATTTCCAGATCGGGAATGAAGTCAGTGTGACCACAAGTGCTTGAATATATATTGCATTTGCATTTCATCTGGGTTTGCTTCTTACACATATTCCTTTCCCTTACAGGTTTTTAGCCTGTTCACTCACATGGACTGGATGATTTCAGTAGCTGCTTGGAAAACAGGGGGACTCAGATGGGCTAGAGCATATCTAAAGCTGAGATTCAAGAACTTTGCAGCGCATTTGCCCAGTGAAGACAAGGAGCTAAAGAGCAGGGATTAATTTATTCAACAGTGATTTTAAAAACATTTTATTCTCTGCCCATAGTTACCCAATTCATTCAGAAACCACAGAAGCAGGAATTTCTGATGTGAAAACCATTGGGTCCCCTACGTGTCTTATGTGCAAACAGCAGGGCAGAAATGAGGAAAAATGGACACTTGCATGAGAGTTTCAAGTACTGACTGCCACATACACTTCAAACTTAAATAACCATATTTTTTCTGCTTCAGAGGCTGACTTTGGATGTCCTTGAAGTCTGGTATTATGCATTCTGGCAGGCAAGTAGAGAAATGAACCAGATGCAGCAATTTAGTCATATAGGGAGGTTTCTAGTAAATTTTGCACAACGGGGTAGTGACAGTGTACTTAGTAAAGCTGCATGCTTTTTTAAAAATAGTGCTATTGATTTTCTTAGTGTGTGTATCAAATGTTAGCACATTCATTAGAACAGCAGCCTTCCAAACACTGCTGTAGAACAACCAGCAGGCCCGGAGTCAATATCCATCTGAATACTGGCTTGCTTTCAAAGGGCGACTTAAAATTAGGGCATTGACTTTTCATGTTATAGAGGAAAGATTTTAAAGGGAGCATTTATCAAATAGAGTTAGAAAGTTTTAACAAATACAGCTAGGCTGCAGGTCCCGTTTGAGCAAGCAAAGATGTGTGCATACAAGCATGTACAGCACCAGCAAAACGGCATAATACATGTTTATACATATATATATCTGTGTATAATTGTTTAGGGTATTGGTCTAGTATAGATGCACGAGGAAAAAAGGGGAAGATATTTATCTAAGGAAACTTTCAGTTCTAAACTCCTGTGTGAGTATATTGAAATATCACTGGGTAGGAATATAATGTATTACAGTGATTGAATAAATACTGTGCCTGTGTCCTTATAATGTAACATCTTGTACAGTGCTGGGAACAAAGCAGCACATTAGTACAAATATAACCTTTTCTGCCGGTAGCTTTACAGGAACAAAATACAGTCCACTGTGTGTGTTGTAAAAGAGCTAACATAACATAGTAAAATCAACTTTTTCCTCTCTCTCCTTGTAAAGATGAGAGATGAAGGAAGGTGAGTAAAGGTCACTCCACTTCTCATAAATTTACTATGAATTTGGGATTTACCTGTTCTTAGTGTTTCCTTTTTGTAACTGTTCATGCAATCTTTCAAACTTTCATATTCCCTGAGGAAAGGCCCTGTGGAATGTGTTCAGCACCTGTTGTGCCCATCCGTATCCTTAATTTGATTCTGTATTCTTAAACCCATGAGGATGAACATGTCTCTGGAGAACAAATGGTCTCATTATCAGGTCACGACTTGTTTCATCCATTAAACTGTAGGTTTATCTAATTTCTGTGGGGTTTATTTGGTTGTGTATTAGTTGGTTGGTTGGGTTTTTTTTAGTTTTCTTTTAACCCAGTTCACAACATTGCTCCACTGTCAACTGCCTACCTGTGCTGATGTGAGTGGGGAGAAGAGGAGGTGAAAATTACATTGCCCTAGCTACCAGCAAAAATTCCCCCTTGGAAACAAAGCCAAAGCCACCTCCTGAGGTATCCTACTTCTCTTTCTTACTTAGAGAGGCGTACAAGAGCTTCAAAGGCCCTAACTTAAGCACCTCAGGTAGGTGGAAGAGAACAGGCACGTACACATACAGGTAGTTATATACAGATTTTAGCTGTGTTGACTGACCCTTCAGAATGTCCCCTACTGCTGTGACTGCAGAAGGATACTTCGGTGAGGTGCCTGGTGCACTGGTGATACCACAGTGGTGGCTCCCAGCAGTCTCAGGGGCATTGTGTCTGAGCTGGGACTGCTGCTCCAGATACTGAATTCAGTGAAATCTTCACAAAATCCTAGGCTGATATCTTCCTGCTTCCTAGTCATATGCTGAAGACATCGAACTGCATGTTCCTTCCATTCTGTATTTTCCTTAGTTTCTCTTTTGTAATGCAGAGTGTCATTCTAAGAGGATGATTTCATTTGTTTTATTGTTTACAGGTCTTGTTAATTTTTAACCTACTTGTCCCAGTGACTCATTTTGTGAGGTTTGGCTTTTGAAACTTCTCTTAAGTCTCAGCTGTCACACACTGAAAAGTGCTTTTGTGGTATTATTGTGTGGCAAGCAATTAGAATAAACAAACATTTTGGAGATACTCTATGTTTCTAATGGAAACAAAAGGTTTCTGTCTCTGTATTATTTTCTCCATTCAGCTGTCCTTGTAGCTGGTACTGGATGCCTCTTTCCAGTGTATATCTCATTTTGAACCAGATTCAAGTGTTCTTAATGATGAGACTTCTGTTATTTTATTTCTTTCATGTTGAATGCATTATTACTGCAAATGAATTTTACTTTTTGCTCAAGATGCATATCCTAAATGTTTTTATTTCCTGCTCCAGAAAGAAAAGCCTTGGCTTTGGGCAGTCAGCCTGTGTAAAGGAGAGTTTTAGCAGTTTTATTGCTCCCCACAGAATATGACCCTTCTGAATTCCTGAATCCTACACTGCCACCAAAGTTGTGCTCTAGAGTCTAAAGGGTCACCCAGAAATCCTTATCATTATGATGTATTGCATTTATCTTGTCTCCTTTGATGAATGCTGAGCAATAACATTAAACCTTTCTTCCCTTCCCAGCAGGATAGATTTTCATCTGGAGTTTAGTGTCTTCAAAATAAATCTGAGATAAAATCATCAACAGAATAAGCAAAAGGAGCATTGAGGGGTAAATATGGGGGTGCAGTGGGGGTTGAGTCTTCCTTGTCATTATATCACCAAAAAGAACTATTGTAACCAGTGAAATTAATTCAAGACTTCTTTTCCACTTAAACCACCAGTTCAGAAGGTGGCTTTAAATTAATCTTTTAGAGCAGTAATTCACAGGTGGCAGCAGATTCAGGATGAATTTAAAATGCTGGTTTGAGAAACTTGACCCCTGTGGAAGAAAACTTGAGTTCTAAAATGAAGTGTCCAAAATATGGACTCCTCTCTCTGCCTAACTTTATTAAACAAGACTGACATTCTTTACCATGTTTTTAAAATAGTCTGGATCAAGGCTGGCATGGATGTGCAATATATTAAACTAGACTTATTTAAGTAACTTTTCTCCTCCTTAACCTTCTTCTCTTCACTTTAGTTTTGAGCACCTTGTGGCCCAGCTGGGATCTGCCACGTGGATTGCATGGTGAGCTCTGAGAAACACGCAGTGTAGGCACTGTGTGGAAATTAACCAAATTACCAAGGCCAGATGATTTATAAATGTTAGCTTTTTATGTCCTTTTAGTAAAAACAAGCAAACAAACAAACAAACCCCCAACCTTTAAAACCAACCAGATCTTTTTGGAGCATGAGAAACAAAAAATGTAGCGCTAGTTAATCCCATGAAAACTTCCATTTGGCAATGCCTTCCTATAAGTAAAACACAGTCCCCTAAAACTGCGTTCTGGAAGAAAAATGTTCTCAGATGGCCACTGAGATAATATGAGAAAATGCTTTTCGGAAACATTTGCAGCCAAAACCCCACAGAGGATCTCCTTGCGGCTTTGGTAGCTGGACACTTGCAGTGTGGAAGGAGGGAAAAATCTGGTTTTGCCCATGCCAGCCCCAGCCACCCTGAGCCGACACCCACAGCTAAACCTGGGCCCATTTTGGGGCTGGGTGTAAGATGTTCCTAGCTGCCACAGTTCTGCCGAGGGCCACAGTTCACTCTCTACCTTCTTTAGGGATGAACACATCAGGACTGGTGAAGTGAGCCCTATGCACCCCTCAGGGATGAATGGGACATGGAACTGAAGTGGAAGAGATGATAGAAAACTGCTCAGAAATCAAGAGAAGTTTTGTATTTTATGAACTTGATTTGTGAAATTACCCCCAGATTTTATTTTTTGTTCAAAAATGGCATCTCTCCTGACAAGAAAATTATCTATTTGAAGTTTAAATTACTTTGAGATTAAATTAAAAATTGAATTTCTGGATTTTAAAATTTCATTTTAATTAAGTGTTGCAGCCCTTTGGAATTCAAAGAAACTGAAACTCTCTGAAGACAAATGGCAGACACAATATTTGAAATTTGATGACAGATTTGTCCTTAATTTTATGCAATTATATTAAGAGGTCTTTGAGTTATAAAGCATTAAAAAGCACTACGGAGGCCAGAGACATGCTAGTGAAATATTGTTTCTGTCATGTGGGGCTCTGTACAGAATTGTGTGGGCTTAAATAAATGTATCTTGATAGTTTACCTTAAAACTCTCTGTCCTTTTCCTCAGTTCAGCTGAATCCCATGAAATAGATACGCAGCTTGAAGAAGTTCTTCACACCCCCACAAACGCTAAAAATGGCCCTGATACAACATGTATTTATGTAACAAAATCATCTGCATTAATATCTTCCTTTCCTTTCTGCAAGAAGCACAGGAGGGACCCAGGCTGACACATTTTCATGCAGCCCCTTCCAGTCTTCTCCTTGCATTTGGGGCAGCAGGGATGAGCAGTGTTTTCCCTTAAAAAAAAGGCCACAGAATAAACAGGAATATGATGTGACTATTAATAGGGTCGGCTGTAAACCTGCAGCCCAAGCTTTTGGGTTCTCTCCCTTTGAATAGTCAGTATCCTGTTACGGATTGAAAGTATGCGATAACAAGAGTTCCGGTCACTGTTTTTATCCTGATCTTTCAAAATAAAGAGGGTATTAAAACCCATATGTTTCCTCTACTTTTCTGGAAAGACAAGAGACTGGCTGATGGGATCAAGTGTGATGTATTGAGCTGTTAACCTCTTATTCACATCCAGCAGAACGAAAAGAAAAATGGCCCCACCTGGCAGCCATTTGCTGTCCCATTTGTCACCATCATGGTCAGGTGGTTGTCTGCTCTCTAGATCACAGCTGAACCCGTGGCACCTGGGCAGGTGTGCAGCTTGAGGAGAGGGCTCAGGTGCTGCAGAAACAAAGTGAGGGGCTTTATGCTGGCCTCCCAGGGCTGGCTGCTGACCTGGGATATAGGGAAGGGAGACTGCATTGTAGCTACTGCCGCTGCCAGTAGGGACAGAGAAAGTCTTGGTAACCCTGCCATGTTTAGCATCACCAAAATACCTGGGAAAATCAACAGCCAACAAGCCTCCACATTTTTCCTATGGAGACGTCTGTGCCGGCTCCGCTGTTCCCGTCTGGATACTGAGAGTTGAAAGTGTCAAAGCCCTTCCTCACCCCGCAGCTCACCAGGTTGGCTCCCAGCTGTCAGCTGGCTCCTTGGAGGGGAGTGCTACTCCCACAGGGCTGTCCCGAAGAATGACCTCCTAAGTCTGCTAAACCAACACTCACCACCCCAACCTGCTGCCTGTTGTGGAAATGAATCCTTAGCAGCAGCGAAAATCAAACCAATGTTCTCAGCAGCAGCTGTAAACTCGATAAGCTCTCTGTCCTCCTTTCTCTCCCCCCGCCCTGTCCCTCCCTTTGGTGTTAAAATGAAGGCAGAGGCATGCTGAGAGAAGCAGTGCAGTGCTCTGTTTGCAGGATAATATGCAGACCACATGTATGTATTAAAGACTGCACGGAGTTATAATTGAGCCAGAGCATTTAAATGCAAGCCAAGGGGAATTTGCTATTCTGTGTGGGCAGATTTCAATTGTAAGGTTGGCAGCTCTGGTATCCTGTTCTCTAATGCCATGAGATGAGAAAAAATAGGCTTTTCTTTCAGAGCAGTTGATTATTGAATCCACACCAGCTGTTCACCCTAATCCAAGCTTTCTGCGCTCGTTCTTTGTAATAGAGGCATCCCTCATCCATCCATCCATCCATCCATCCATCCATCCATCCATCCATCCATCCATCTCCCCATTCTTATTTTCAGGGGTCTTTTGTAGTCTTTCAGAAAGATGGTTTGCAGATATCAGCCATCTAAAGCGACGTAAGCATCAGTACAGGCAAGGGTTATAACTAATTAACAAGAGAAGAAAGACCCCCCAGCTATATATTGAAACTCAAATTATATTTCACATCCACTGCAAGACAGAAAAAAAGCCATCATGAACCAGAAGGCAGAGAACCATTTTTTGACAGTGAGACCTGACTCTGTGCCCAGCAAACCGTGTGGGATCAGAGCTGGAGCGAGTCCTGACCGGCGCAGAGCGGCAGCTGTCCCTGCCGCCCCACTGCGAGCCCAGGGACCTGCACCTAGGCATGCGGCAGCAGTAAAGGATCCATCACTTTTTTTTCTTTTTTCTTTTTTTCTTTCTTTCCTTTTTTTTTTTTCTTCTTTTTCATAATAAAGGGGGAGGAAGGGGTGAGATGAGAAGTGAGTTCCTTCTGGGTGCTTCTCACTCAGCCTGCAATGTTACGTAAGCTAATGCCTGCTCTGCTTCACCATCAGCCTGGCTGTTTCAACCCCACTACACAATTATTTCATCAGTCTCTCCTACTAGACATCACAGTGCTATTGCGATTAGTCACATTTATTAGGAGAGCAGCTAAAATAAAATTAGCAAGTGCACAAGGGACTGGGTGAACACACATCCAAGTTGTCCCTGCCCCAGAAATATTCTAATCTCCTGAAGGAGGAGGACAAGGGACTAGGGGGTGACACAGAGGACCCAAAAGAGGGGTGTGAAAGCAGCAGGAGGAATGCTGTTTCCATGAAGAGCTTTGGCAGGGGAGGGTAAATCTAAGTCAGAATGAGTCAACTAGGAATAAAAGGCAGCAGGAGAAAGGGCATTGTAGGGGAAAGCAGGGTGGAGGAAAAGGTAATACAGTAAGTGACAAGCTGAAGAACAGAGGTTGATGGCGGGGAAAAAAGACAAGTTTACTCAAAAAGGCAACCAGCACAGCAAATACTCCCTATCTGCCTGTCCCCTGCCCATTTTGTCTGCTGCTGCTGCTACACATTTTTGCCCTCTGTCCAATTCCCTCACAGTGTTTCTTGGTCTGAAGGGTGCCTCCTTCCCTGCTAACCATGTCCTCCTGGGCTCAGAGGACTACCCCACGCTCTGTGTATGGGCAGCCTATGGCACCCTCTCTGGAAATCTTGGCTGAATCGCAGAGACTGTGTGTAATGCCAGAACCACACAAAATGAAAAGCTGCATTAGCACTACAGATTTTATGTACAGATTTGGAAAACAGAGATCCGGAATGTTCTGGAGCATGGTGGGGAAAATGGACTGGATGACCTGAGAGAGGACAGACAGACAGGCACGTACAATTGCCTTTCTGGATATTATGGACATATGAATGGAAAAATGAGACCTTGAACTGACTACTGGACTTTCAGGAGCTGGAGATGCCAAATGGTACATGTCACATAGTCATCAATTTAAATCAGTATATCTGGACAATTTACAGATAAAACTCCATAAAGAATTGGCTTGGCAACTCATTAGATAACAGACGTTAATATAAAAGGAGGTCTAAATGTGATTCTTGGATGAGTAGAGAGAGGAATAATAAAGTGCAGATTTTTCCTTTGCAAATGCCACTGATACTTCAAGTGGGCTGCTGGATAATGCTTGAGCATCCACATTGTCAACAGAATATTGAAAAAATGATGAAGTTGCAGAAAAGAGTTCCAAAAAGATTTTGAGAAAAATAGGATTATAATTTGATATAATACTTTCTATTAAAAAACTCAGAATGCTTAACCTGTTATGCTTATCAAAAAGAAAATTGAGAAGTGTCCTGCTTATGGTGTGATAACTCCACAGTGAGAAAATACCAGGTGTTAAAGAACTTTTTAATTTAGTGGAGAAGAGCATAATAAGAAACAATAGTTGTAAGCTGAAGCTGACCAGAAAAATTTAAAAGAGAAACTAAAAATAATTAGCTTTTTAACAGTAGGAATTATTTCTGAAAGAAATTCTAATTGACTTCTGTGTTTGTCAGATGACACCTAAACTCTTTTCATAAAGGTTCAATCAAACACAATTTTTCTGATTCGCTGCAGATTGTATTAGGTGAAAGCTGATGTTTTGTGTTATAATTTGGTGGTGTTTTGTTGCCTAGAATTCTATGAACAGCTTATGTATCCACCAGAGCTAAAAGCTTTGTATTCCACCCACTTTATCTGATTACATCCTTTGCTATCAGTTCATAGGTAGAAAGCTGATGGATCTATACACATTTGCAGAGCAGTTGGCCCAAATCCTGGAGATCCTCCCATTCACATGGTGAGTAACTGTAGTTAAAATCTAAAATGCTTACAGCCTCAGTTTCAATCAAGACTACTTCTAATGGTATTCTTTTGGGCTGACAACAACAGGAAGGCAGATTTGAAGGTTATATGAGTTAAAGGAAAATTGGACAGAAGAGAAGTGTTAATTTGTCAAAGTGGAAAGTTCCTTAAATCTGGCACTCAGCAGGTACCCAAAATGGTTAAAATTGACACACAATTCTTGGCAAGTACTGTCAGAGGGTGGCTGATATAGTGCTGGGAACTGCTTAGTGTAGAGTAGATGCTGTCTGGACCCTTCTGGATTAAACTAGTATTACATGAAGTCTGCAATCATGACTGGATTTAGTAATTCAGTTGCTTCAAGTCATATGGCCCTAAAACATCTACTGCTGGGCTGTGCTGGTATGCACCAGCAGGAGCTCTAATCCAAACCCCGCACACATGTCTGTTTGGCCCAGCATGTCTCCCATTGCTGAGGGTGCTCCCTGAATAGTCTGACAAGAGAGCTGGTTGGCAGGAACCTTGGTGTTAACAACAAATAAGGGCAAATATGTCCCAAATTTAGAGCCAGCAAGTTTAATAGACACAGTACTTCATAAGACTGCTGAAAACGAACGAGAGTTGCCAGGCTGTTTGTCTTACTTCTACCACTCCATGAGTCCTGTCAAAAAACAGGGAAAGAACATCCCAGTTAAACAAAAGCCTGGTACAAAGCCTGCCCAAACGTGAATCAATGCAGAGCCCTTAAGTCCCCGTGGCCTAGCCCCTCTTGTGACAAATTTACCCCATGATGAATTAGGGCTAAAGCTGTCACATCTCACAAGCCTGTCTTTCTGAACACAGCCTGCTTGCTTCTTTCTCACGCCTCCAAATGCAGAGCTGGCCCATTTTGTACACAGCTGCCACAGTTTGATTTGCTTTGTGTTTATGCCTAAAGCTTTGCCTCTCTGTTTCCCTGTCCACAGCCCCAGTCTATTTCATGTCATCCTATCTGGAATGCCTGGAAGAGAAACATCCCCTTCAGTCACGCGTGAGGGCATCAGGGCTGCAGCGACACAGAAGAATTGCACTTAATTTCTCAGCTTGGCTCTGGCTGGTGTTGTGGGGTGATGGGGTGTCCTTGTACTTGCCAGTCTGCCTATTCCCATCCAGCACCCCATCAGGTGCAGCTGGGCCATGGATCCCAGGGTACCGATCTCTGGCAGCTCTTGCACTGCCTCCTGTCCATCATCAGGGAAGGTGCTGATACAGCATGGCAGAGGACAGACAGCCTGACAGACACAGTGTGGCACCTGGCCTTGGCACCCTGCAGCTCACAGCTCTTTCTATGGGCATCACAGGTTTGGATCCTAGCCCGGAGCTGTGGTGCACACGCTGTGTGGTAGCGTGGGTGTAATTCAGGAGCAGCAGTTTTGAAGTGGGTGATGCAGCACTGGTGTGGAGTGACGGTATGGGGGCTGTGCTTTGGTTCCAGAGAGGGAGGGAGAGGGAGAAAGGGAGGGAGGGCTAAGGTAACCACAGAAACATGGTATCCTTGGATATTAGCAATCCTGACCTACTTCTGGGTATTCACTCACTGTTTTAGTGCTGTTGACAAAGGAGGAATAAGATGGAGGGCTTAAAGCTCTGAGGGAAAAAAAGAGATCATTTTCTAGGATCAAGACCAT
Organism: Oreocharis arfaki; assembly: GCA_013398015.1. NCBI lineage: Eukaryota > Metazoa > Chordata > Aves > Passeriformes > Paramythiidae > Oreocharis > Oreocharis arfaki. The sequence goes on along the minus strand of VZRR01010029.1, from coordinate 110,713 downwards.
TCACGATAATATTCAGCCAATTAAAATCTTTAACAGCTTTATTCCCTTGCACATCATACTGTTTTCATTCCTGCTTTATATACTATAGAAAGTATTTTAATAATACATTACTGAACTATAACTGACAGAGATGTATTGTTATGTATAGGGTAGTAGTTCTGAGTGACTGACGGGGGTGTCATTGTGTGTGCATAAACTAGTTGTTGTGAGTAGTGTTAATCTGGCTCAGCATTCAATTTAGATCTGTGAGAAACCCTTTTCCACACTTGCAGGGCTACTGGTGATCCAAATGCAGCTCTCCACTTACATCAGTAAAATCACACTGCTGTAATTGCAGGAAAAATAGGCCCTGGGCTTCAGTGAGATATGGAGAATTTATACTAGCAAGTAACTGGGAGCAACTGAGTCTGTCTATTTTACACCAGATTAAATACCTGTTTCAGACAAAAACCCAAATGACAAGGAAAATGACTGTGGGATTCGCGGTCATTCCTAAACTATCAAGGGGAGGGCTTTTTTGATAAACAAAACCAGGTGGGAAGACAAGAGCGCTGTCTGATGTGGAGCTGTAACTGTCCATCGCAAAGAGTGGAAAACACATAGTTTAGGGCTTCAACTGAACCCCATTAAAGCTTTCATTTCAGTGGACTGTTGACCATGGACCATTGTCTTGCAAAAACCTGTGCATCAATAAAGACAGAAATTGAGGTTTAAAGCCATAACTTTAGCTTCTAGTCTTTTTTTATTTTTGACAGTTCTATGCCAAAAACCAAAAAGAGTCAGGGCTTGTCAAGGTGTCTTTAATATTTTTCTCAGCTGCAATTCTTTTTTGCATACACAGTCTCAAACATTTAGACTATGCTGGCAAAATGAACCAAAAAGAGTCTGAAAGTAAATGGTAGTTAAAGTGGAGCTTTCCAGCATGACTTTTTATTAACTGCTAAGTGAAAACCAGATTAGGTAGTGATGCTAACATAATGGTGCCTGAATTCTATTCCAATATTGGGTGGATACAGAGATGCCTTCTCTACAAACTGAAATGTACATTTATATATCTTCTGCAGAACTTGCATCTCAACAGCATGGCTTGAAGATATCCCACGCAGCCCTTCACCTACACCAGGCCTGGCTCAAGCCATGTTGTTAGTCCTCAGAGCTGTAAATTATGTGCTCATATTCCCACTTTATTTGTGGAAAACTTGTATTAGATGGAGGTTAAATTATCTCCTGAATGCCACTCAATGCTTTTTTTTTTTCAGGATTGAGTGGAAATTCATGAATTCCCAGTCTGCAGAGTGCAAGACCAAACCCTTGCCTTAGTAGGCATCGATACAAATATTTTCACTATTTCTTTCATCTGTTCAAGAAGGATTCAAAGCTGGTTTCTGCTGATAATTCAGGCATTGTCTCATGTAGAATTGCTTTGATCAGACTTAGACTGTCTGGATTGAAATCTTGGCTCCACTGAGGTCAGAAAGAGTCTTACCATTGACACCAATGAGTTATGATAAGTGGAACTAAATTTCTGCCAGTTGCTCTGACTGGTAGCCTTGTCCACTCTACATGGTAAAGCCCCACATACACAGCACTGCCTGACAGTAAACTTGAGGGAACTTTTGGTGGAAACAACAGCAAATCTAGGGCATGCACTGCACTCTGCCCCTGCCTGCCTCCCCCTTATCCCCCACCATCAGCATGGACATCCTGGAGAGGGTGTTAAGCAGGCAAAGATGAAGGGGGGAGGAATGTGTCAGTGGATAATGCTGAGCAAACTGTGCAGGTTTGCAGCGCTGTTTAATGTGTATGTCCTCAGGGAAGCAGACTTTCTTATTTGAAAAGGGCTTGTGCAGCAGGTTCATGAAAGATTTTTCAGAAAAAGCCTGTCTCAACAACCTATTAGTAACATAGCCTTATGAAAGACTAAGAGACATTTCTAAAGCTGTTAGCTTAATTTATTGTGGTTAGACTGCAGGATCTGAGAGTTTATTTTTTGAAAGGAGACTTCTTTCCCCTGTTACACTCCAAGTTTGATGTTTTTCATTAAAAATACATGACACAAATTGACTTTTTGGTCAGATTTCTAATCAGCCCCTGCACCATACTATAGTGCCTCTGCTAGTGGGGTCTTATTCATTGAATAGTATTTCCCACAAGCCTGCAAATTTCCTTCTTCATTTAGATAGTTACTTAGTCTTTCTTTACTCCAAAGTTGAACTTAAATGAAACTTAATTTACATAACAAGTCACTCAGAGCCTATTGTGTGTCAAATGAAAAAATCTGCCATATTTTATCCTTTCCAGCTGACAAGTAGAAAGAAATATGTTGAAAGGGACATACCCAGTTATTAAGGGGGTCTGACAGTATTTTATTCTTTTATTTTAATTTAGCAAAGTGTCCTCACCACAAACTTGGATTTTTAAACACAAAATATCCTGAAATATTAGATTGTGCTACCTGGACTTCATTCTTAACAACAAGCAGGATCACAAGGTAAAGGGCTTGTAGGAGGAAGCTCCAAGAAAGAGGCTAACTAGCCTCTAAATAAACCTCTAAATAGCCTCTAAAACTAATAAGAAATCCATGATGGAGTAGAAACCCAGTGAACTGGTTCTTGCATACCATACATAAGCAATTCCATCGACTTTAAGTAAAACATTATAATACTAGATCCTCTAATTCTTGCTCATCTTCTTGAAGCTGAAGATGTGCTTTGCTGCATGGGATTCACAGTGAACAGCGGCTTGAAAGACTGAGTTGTAGGTGAAGTCTGAGCTTACAGTTACCATCAAATAGCCAAAGCTGTAAGGAACACTTGGGCAGTAGTAAAGCCTTATAAGCTATGAAATGCACAACAGAGGTCATGACCACCCAAGGATATTAAATACCCAATATAGTTTTCTCAGTCTAGAAATTTGGTTTGGTTTACAGGTCACATTTCAAAGTGGTAATAATCTACCTATGGCAGTTTTACCCACAGCCACTATTACATTCTGTCCCAACCCACAGCATGACATGCTCGTCACTGACAAAAAAGCTCCTGCCCTTCAGCATTGAAGTTACAGTCTCACAGTGGACAGAGATTCTAATGTGCTGCAGACAGTGTGACAAGGAAATAATTGTGGTGAACAGAAACACGCAAATACAACCTTTTATTTGAAGAAGGTGTGGTGGTCTGGGGCTTGACCCAATCCATGAGCCCCCATGGGCTGGAAGTTCTGAGATCCAGCAGAACCAAGGACTGACAAGTTAGTTCATGGCCTGTATTGGCAGTAGTCATTTCTTCCTGGTCTCTCCACAGGAGAATAAGCCCTATATTTGCAGCTTTTTGCCAATGACAGGACTAGTGGGAACTCTGGGTATCCCACTGAGGAAAATCTAAGAATAACATTAATAATGTAATCCTTACAAATTCAAGTGTCGGCCAGTCTTTCAGAAGCAGAGGAAAGGACACGATACATCCTGCAGTTAACACGGCAACTTCAAAGCGCACGGGCAGCGTACGCACAGTGCCACTAAGTGATATAAATACTCCTCTTAGCACTCCATGCCAGGCTCCCTGTTGATACAAGCTGTTCATAAGAGATCCAGGCTAAACCTATCCATAGGCAGAAGGAACACAAAAGGTTAAGATGTCTTAGATGGAAGGTATACAAGGTCTATAAGCTCCCAGTTACAAATAATCCCACACTTCTTGAAGGTACCATTTCCTTTTGTGAGCCAATCTCTGTATTTTAACTTACATATTTATCCATCAGGGACAGCTTACTATGGGAATGATGGGGTTTATCCTCACCAGAATGAAGCAAAACTTCGTAGGATCATTTTGTGCCATATTCCCGCCTCCTAGGTGGACAGCACACATGTTAGCACTGAGCCCAGCACCACATCTCACCACACTGAGAAGTGCACACCATGAAAGGGGAAGAGTACTGTGCCTGCATAATTCCCCTTAGCAGGGATGCCTATCAGTCAAAAGGCCTTAGAGCCAAACACAGACCTCAGACAGGACCTAAAAAAAATAAAAAGATACTACAGAAGTGCCTGCAACAGGATCAAAGCCATAGTGGAAATCCTGCAGTCAGAGGATCTGGCTACATATGGCTCCATGCTGGCTTGGGGAGACAACTTCTTCCCTCAGCTCAGAGGAGCTCAGCAAAATAGAGGCTGTTTCTGCCATTTATTACAGTGCTCAAGGCCAACACTACAGCAACGCATTATGCAAGCAGGATGAGTAAGAACATGCTGGCAGTGCCAGGCAGCTACAGAGATTTGGAATGTCCATGATCGCATCCCTGTAGTAGAATACAGGCTGTGTTGCCTAGAAATGGAAACCACCCCAAAGGCCTGTCTGTGTAGAATGAGCCAGTAAGGGGCCAGTGATCATTGGGTGTGGCCTCCTCTTCCTAAAAATCCCTAGTTTCCAAATATCATGTTTTTGAGGAAAGTAGCTTACCTTTTCCTTCAGTATGTCCTTAGTACCATGACAAGTGCAGTACATCTGGCATAGGACTACCTGATTATTTCTAAAATGGAAAGACAAAGGGTTAGCATTCAAAAAGACCATTATTGGGCTGTTGATCTCAGAAGAGGGGTGAATTTTGAATGGGAAAGGGACATTACTACAGCAACACATAATGTAAGCATAAACCCATAGCTTCCAGAAGCTTCTAAAAGTTGCATAGGTCTCATTTTCCTTTGGACAGCTCTTTATCCTAAAACAGATTTTGTGGGATGTTAGGTGTAGGGAATTTACATCTGCTTTACCTGCTTTCATTACTGGTGACAGAGAACAGCAACTGGAGGCATTTGCAGATTATTACATCTTGAAAATCTGGTTTTTCACAGCTTAGGAGGCTATATGCTTTTTTGCAAAAACTGCTCATTGATTAAAGCACTAACTTGGATGCTCAAAATGCTCCTGGCCAGCTATGAAGCTGGGTGACCTTGGATATGTTACTTAACCACTATACATTGCTAAAAGACATCTTTCCCTTACAAGGTTTTGTTACAATAAGAATATGAAAGATTGTAAACTACTCAATGGGGTACAGTGGACAATATACATTTAAGATAGATATTTTTGTATTTATAAAGCATGGGTCTTGGGTGACTTTTGTTTGCTTAATCATAAAAACACTGAAGTAATCAGGGAGATGATTAAAAGTGTTCTGCATAACTTTGTTGAGAATACAGCAAATTGTCCTAACTATAGTTGTTTTGGAGAGTATCTTGACAGAAAAGGACCTTTTAGTTCAGAACCAGGCACTTTCTGTATGGCAGCCGGGTTTCCCAGTGTCTACTGCTTTTCTGCTTTTATGTCTTTCTGCATTTCTGGTTCCTTCCCTGCCAGGATTTTAAAAAGTGACTATGCATCTTGGAAGCTTCAACTTCTAGAGAGCTCTGAGGTGCTCCCTCAGTGCCCAGATATTCCTGTCACAGGCTGCAGGTAAAGGAGAGCAGGAGATGCAGAGCCAGAAACAGGTTCAGAGTTCAGTCTCTTTTCTCCCTAAAGCTGCAGATGTGCAAAGGCAGGAACTGTGCAAGGCTGCTCCACATTTCTGTGTGTTGCTACTTGTATGCTTCCATCTGTGAGAAGCTCTAGTGAGCCTGGGAGTACATATATATATGTATATATGTGTATATATATACATATATATGTAAAAGTATCTGGGGTGCTAGAACACATAAAAATATGTGTTCTCCATTTTTTGCAATCCTGTAACATGTTAGAGACAAATCGACAGCAGTCAGACCAGTTAATCTTGGTAAACGTGTTCAGTTCATCCCTGGGTACTGGAGGTCTTTGAGTAGTGACCAATATGCCCATGTGAACACGTGCCCACCAGCCCGATGAACTGGGTGGTTTGACTTATGAGCAGAACAATACAGACAGAAATAGCAGATAACTAATGAGATCCCCTTTGGTTTTGGGAACAAAGATTTTCATTCTCCAGCAGAGCTGGTGCTAGCCAGTACCGTGCTTCTGGGATTTTCCCCATTCAAAGCTCAGTTCCCTCAGGGGAAGCCATAGGAATATGTATTGAAAGGCTATGGAAAAATCTGCCAATAGTGGAGGTTTCTTCTATGCTTAACATTAAACCTAGACTAAAGACATGGGAAGAAATTGCCCTTCAAAATGTTTTTTATCTTGTCTAGTAGAATCATGGATATTTTTATCATTCATACCAGAATGTAATTCATCTTCTTTGTCCTTTCAGGATGAAAATTCTACTTCTGGCATTACGGTTGATGCCACTGCCTGTCCTTCAGAAAATGTGGGGCATCGCACTGCGCTCAACTGCTTATTCTTGTTGTACTGTGTTCTTTTCTTTCCACCCTGAGAAACTAAAGCACAAAGCCTGACTGCATGACTGCTTGCTGCAGGAAAGGACAACAACTCACGGCATGGGAACAGGACCAGGAGTGGCAAAATCTAGAAGGGAATTGAAGCAGTGATAAAGATACAAGCCCAGGATCCTGGTCCTTTCCCATCCCATGGGTACACCCTGGCACTGAGCTACCAGGGCAGGAGCAGTCTGCAGCATGCCTTGCCCTGCCAGGGCCTCTCTCTCAGACACATGTCAGTCTCTAATGGCTTTGGCCACATCCCCAGTCACTGGGAGAGCAGATGCTACCGTACCTTACTTGGTAAAGAAACCAACAGACAGAGGTCCAATGAGACAGATATTCTCAGATGAAGTCTCCATCCGGTCCTGTATTTTACTGTGGTCTATTAATTTTGTATTGAATTCTTGTTCTATAGGAAAAGTCTTTTCTGGAAATGAAGTACATGAACAAAGGCCAAGACGGACTCCCTTTGGCTACTGCTATTGCTAATGCAATGCGAGCACTCCCACAGCACTCTCACCTCCTCACAGCAGTACCCCTGGACTATGCTTCAAGTCCCACATCTGACGCTCCTGTAACCAGGCCTAAATAGTCTTGTCTCAGGATAATGAAACAAGTGAAAAACAGACAATATGGATAATTATAAATTCAATATAGAAATACAAGACAAAAGCACATATTTAAATGTTTCCTCTTTTTATTCTTTTGCCCCCTCTTTTATACCAAGCTGTGTTGAGATTGGTCTTCTTTTAAATATTTTTAGAAATATTGAAATAACTGATGCATTGTAATACCAGTAGCGGCCTCACCATGGTACCCTTAGGCATGGCTCTGCTATTTCAGGCTCTGAAATAGTGCAGTTTGATAGAGTGAGAAGATCAGAAAGCTTTGTCTTTGTCCTGACTTGATGACTGAGTCCTCTAGGATCTGCTCAAATGCCCTGGGACGTCTGCTTAGTTCTTTTGAGCATTATTCTGGTACTATAAGAGAAGACTCTTGAGCTGGGACCATGCTTCATCTCCAGAGGCAAAGAACCTTTAGGGTAATCATTTCATCGCCTAGGGATTTGGGGGAAGTTTAAGGCATCATTGTGCCTTAGGATTTCAAGCTATATCAGGGACCAGAAAAGCTACTGGCATACATCAGAGTAGCTTCCACAGCCTAAATCAGCCCACAGCCTCCAGAGCAGCATATGCTACATAATATTTTCTGCTCTTAGCGTTTTTCCTTTCATCTCTGCCATCTTTTCTAGACCTCATAAGGCATCAGTATTGGAGGCACAGCGGGGATCGTTCTTGTCTCTTAGTTACTCAGCTCTGGTCAACATATGCCTTTAGAAATGTACACCAGAACCAGACCTAGGGCAGAATCTGTCCCTGTTCAGCTGGATTTCCAATTATTTTCAAATCAACGATACAAACTCACTGTAGAAAAAAATCTAGAGGGATTTCATATAACATGAATAATTATTTACAGCAATAACTTAACAATTGTTACGCTGTGCAAGTGGCTGTGCATCTGTTTCTATCTCTAGGTAATCAAACCAACATTAGAAATAAAAAATATATAACAAATAGGTAATGAATATAATAAAAAATTCTCAAGCATAGTCACTCAGATTTTAAATTAATTCCTATAAATTCTGTTCATTCACACCATCAATGAATATTCAAGAAAAGGGTTCATGGACAAAAGCGTTCACAAAAATAGCTTGCTTTAATTAAGTGATGCAGCATATTCACAGAAGCGAATTTCCTATTCATAGCTGTCAAAATCACACCAGAAACCTTTAATAATTTGTCTAGTCTAGAAGGATGTAAAGACCTTCCACAGGACTGCTGTGTCCCACCAAAGTGCTTGAGCTTTCTACATGGAAGAACAAGGCTCCTCTCTAACCATTTTCTCTTTTAAATTCTGCTTGATGCTGCTGCATATCCACAAGAACCTAAGTATTTTTTCTAATATCATCCTCTGTCTTCTTGTCTGACATTTGTCATCAAAGCCCCCTTGTTGAGCAAAATTATTTAAGCAGCTGAAGCAATTGCCCAAAGCAGTGGCTACAGGGAAAACATGACTGAGTATTTGATTTCTGTGAGCAAATGTATCCACTCTACACAGAAAAACTCAAAGTAATGGTTACCTATGGCAGAAAGCCAGGAGCATGCAGGAGCTTTTTGTGCAAGAAAACTGAGAAAACTGGTTTTTTTATTAAAACGTACTGTGATTGTGCATTTTGTGGACATCTTTTGTAACCAAACAGGGATCTGCAATACTCAGTTTCCATGGACAACATACAACCAAAGGCATGATCGTTCTTGTCAAAAAACACAGGTAGGTGTTGAAAAGTTGATATTTATTTGATATATCCCCCCCCCCCCAAAAAAAAAAAAAAAAAAAAAAAAAAAAAAAAAAAGACAGGGGAGCTGTGTCAAGTTATAAGAGGCTGGAGTGGGAGGTCAGTGGCCATGGCTATGGAGTCTGTCCGGAGAGATTGTCTGCCTTGTGGGCCGAGCTACTGCCTGGGCTGAAAAAGCAAATGGAGGAAGGAGAAAAAGCATTTTCTGGTCTAGCTAAAAAAACCTGGGGAGCGGTGCCATGCGTCTGCCAGCCATGAAGCACCGCAGAGGCAGCGGGCTCCTGCGGAAACGTCTTTGCCTCGCTTCCCTCCGTGGTGGCTTAAGGCAGAGGAGTCAGCCCTCCCTGAGGGGTTTTGCACACAGGTTTTACTAATCAATTTCATGTGAGTTTCCTGCTAATGTGAGGGGAAAGAGGAACCGGCCGCGCTGCGTTATGAGGCTCATCGGTATGGAAGTCATACCCTCCCAGCCGTCTCTTTAAGAGCCGTGTGGGTGCAGGGGCGGGACGCAGCGACTCAGCCGGGCAGTGTCAGTGGCCGTGGAGGGACTCGCCGCGTCCCCCGGTCCCGCCACCCTGCCGGGCTCCTGTCTCCCTCAGAAGCAAAGAGCCACCTCGGAGAGCCACTGCCGGCTGGCCCCGCATCGCCCTCTGCTCCCGTGGGGGAGCCGGCCCCAGGCACACGGTGGCACCCTGGGCAGGGCGCGGGGCTACGGGCTGCGAGGACAGCTTCCTTTCGTGGAGAAATGGCGATTGCCAGCCGTGGCTTGCAGCACGGTTTGCGGTGGGGTCACCTCAGCGTTGCGCTGGGCCCAGCTGCCCCCGCCCTGTCCGCACAGGTGCAGGAGGTGGCACAGGCCCAGCCGGGGCCGCCGCTGCGTTGCTCCGTGGCAGGGCTGCTTCCGTGAGGGAGCACCGATGGGAGCGCCACCGCCGGCTGGCCCGGCTGGGCAGCATCAGGTTTGGGCAGCTTGCCGAGGCTGGACCTGCTCGCAGAATGGCGTGGCACCCTGGCACGGTGCGGGGCACCGGCAGCCACAACAGCCACTACACATATGCGCAGTACCTGCTTGGTGTAAACGTAATAAAAGCATTTGATTATTAGTAATAAATTATTCTCTATATCATCACTTGTTTCTGGGTCAGTCTTAAGGAAAATGCTGCTGAACCTGTGCCAGATCAATGTATAGACACTTATAATTGATTTAAATTGTTAGGTTTTCTTCTCCAAAACCATCTCCCAGAGATCACTTAGAAAGCTGGAGCAGAAGGCAAGAAATGACTGTGTGTGAATGGTGTAGTTATGATAATGGCCTGCTTGAATGGGCTGGAGACAATATAAGTTAAAATGGATTTTAATGTTGCTAATACGTATGATTTGCTCTACCTCAAAAAACCACTGAGGTAGGCAAGTTATTCATATCCAGATACTGAAACATGCCAAGATTTACTGTGGCTTGTGTATATAAAAAATTGCAGGTTTGTTAATTACTTTTAATTTTTGGCTGTAGAGAAATAACATGTGAGCAGGAGCAATTTTCAGAAGAAAAGAGTTTATGTTTTGCAAGGTGTTATGCGAATCTAATCTCAAAAATGCCCCTGGGTGTTGGAGGCCATCAGTTCAGAGGTATGAAACAACTGAACACAGAAAATTAACTGAAGCAAATTCAAAACTTTCATGTCCAGCAAGAAAAGGATTTCACCAAAATGAAGGAATTTACGTTTGAAAAATTCTTCAAAAAGGCTGCCCAGGACAGAACCACTCTAGGACTTCTGTCTGTAGGGTAAGTGGAAGAGTCCTAAAGGTTTATCTGCGATAACAGTCTTGGTAGTAACCTGTTATTAATTCCCAAAAGGATAACACTGAATGTAATAATTAACCCAACTATAACCAGCATTTCTCCCCTAATAGATGAAAGGGGTGGAGAACAGCCTGTCAGAGTGTTTGCTTTCTTCATTGTTGACAACATACACTTCCAATGGGTACATCTAGAGAGACAGTACAAGATAGCACTAACTGTAGAGCAGTTGGGAGGAGGGAAAAAGTATCCCTTGATGGAAAGCTGGGAACATTTATAGCCAATTGGTATTTTTGAATGGAGCTAGGAGTACAGTTTTCCTGCCTTTTTGCCTATAAATAAATCACTAGAAATAGATTCAAGTGCTGGTGCAACTGTACAGTTTATTTTTCTACCTCTCAGCAGGATAACCTGCTGAAGATATGGAGGGCTATCACTGTCCTCTATTTTGTCTTGGAGAAGAGAGTCTCAATGGGTTGCTCAGAAAGCAAGTTTAGACTGAGTAAATTGAAGTGAGTTCATACTTTGGTCTCAAAGACCAAATCAAAATACTGAGAATTTAGTTGACAGTATTTTCCAGACAGAAAATCTCCAGAAGTTGCTACCATTGATTGTTCCTGCCCAGCTCCATTTTTTTAGTTTCTTAGGCTTTACTTTCTTATGATGTTCTCAGCACTTTCTGAAAATCAGTCATCGTTGGTATACTACTCGTTCTGTTTGTGCTCCTCCAAATCCTGGCTCAGGTTCTGCCTGCCTGAAGTACCCCAGCAGCCAGTATTTGTTGAGAGTCAAATGAGGATGAAGCCTTGTTTCTTGACTTTGATACAGTGCTGTAAGGAAAGGCTGACAGATAAATAAAATTTACTGATTCAGCTTACTCAAGTATCTCTGCGGAGAAGCTGCCACGCTCTTGACAACACATCAGTGTGGTGTTAGGCTCCTGAAGGAGCTGAATGCATGCTAGATGAAAAATGCACTTCGTTTTTCTGCTTGAGTCTATGCAGCTTTCATGGGGATTTTTCTTAAGCTCACTGCTCTTCTTGGTCACACTCTGTGTCAGCAAAAGGACACAAGGTTTGTACTTGTTACTGCTGAATACAGATGTCTTTCCTTTGGCCTGAGTCCTGGTTATCAGGGCTCTGCAGCAGAGGAGAGGAAGGAGAGGGGGAGTGAAACTACAGTGTTACCAGCTTTGCTTGTTTGTGCCCAGAATGCAGCGAGGATTGAAGCCATTGCAGCAGGCCACTGTGCCAGTCCAGCTGTCTCTAGGGGTTGCCCCATGAGCTGTGGATGCTGGAATACTGTAATGCCACAGTGATGGCTCTTCTGTCACCAGTGGTTGCTTTAAGTCATCTTTAGTCAATTGTACAAGTGGAGCTTTACTTGATAGAAAAACAAGTGTGTTTTCCATGTTGGACCTGCTGGACTGGCCTGCTTGCACAATCACCTTTACAGCAGATCTCTTTTGCAACAGTTCCTGCCTTTAAACATGGATTCTTTCCACTGTGGCATCTTAAAGGATACAATTACTTGAAAGTGGGGTGGCAGCTTGATGCCTTGCAGTGAAACCTGTTTAAGAATCTATGCTTTTGCACTAAACCAACAAAATTAAGTAGATTTCTGATACTTTTTTCAGTGATCTGTATTATTCTAACCACTGCTATGTTATCGATGTTTCTCAGTATTGCACTGAGCAAGATAAAAAGCCTTTTTACACAAGAAAATACTTTTAACATGTATAACGGGTTATTTTTGTAGCTTAGACAAATGTGGACTTTTATTGGGATGCAAAGGATTATGTTTAATGCCTCAACATCAAAAGGTGTGAGCGGGCAGGTATAATCTGCAACTGCTCTAACATCTTTTGCCTTGATTAGAAAAAGAAGGATTGAAACCTGATCTGTGGCTATTAAATGGCCTTTGGGAGTCATCACTGAGACCCAAATAAATGTGATTTCCTACAAAGAGCATAAGGCAAAAAACCTAACCACAGTACACAGAGAGATCTAGACAGCAGGGCGATTTGTTCTCAGTGTGACATCAAACAACAACCCAGGTTGGAATCTGATTTTTGAGAAGAATCAGGAAATAACTAGACATGGTAAATGTGCTTGATTAAGAGATTCCAAGTGATAACCTGATGTGTTTTTAATATCATGAAGCTATGGGCTACTAATCTGAATGCAAACTGGATGGAATTGCATCATCTGTGCTGGTCAGGAGACAAGTTTAAATAGCTCTAATAATCTCATTGGCCTTTAGAAATGTTGTAATTTCTTCTAAGTGTGGTTTCTGTGATGAACCTTGAGTAAGTCAGGACAGGCAAATGAATGCCTAACTGCATGGCAGAGTTGTTCTTCTGCCTGAGAAGCAGCCAGCAGCTGTTACCGGACAGTACTCTGCCTTAAAACATTTTAATTTGGCTTTTTTGTTCTCTCATTAAAATAGTTGAAATACGATGGTCTGGGGAAGAAATCAGGAAATAGGCACTATTCACTGAAGAAGTTATGGTTTGGCTGCTGTTAAGATGTGATAAACAGTTAACTGTATTGAACGCTTTTCTAGTGCCAAGAATTGGGATCTATAATTTTAAAGTTTCAGTTTTTTTAGAAAAAAAGGTGCAAGCAATCCTCAGGTTAAGGAAAAAAATCTCTTGTGTGTAGGTTTGGTATTTACAGCACAGATACTTTGGTGAACTGTGGTTGTCAGTGGTCCTTGTTTAGGTTTCAATGTCTTTTACATCCAAAACAAAAGGTGCAAAAACCTCTTGGAATGAAAGAATTACTCAGACTCTGTGCATCCTGAACTTCTCTATTTGAGAAAGACATTAAATGAACTTATATATGTGATGAAAAAGAGTACACCCATGCAAAAAAAATGGAAATACATCTGTAAAGTGGCAGTGGCAGGGGATGATTAGGACTCACTGAAGCTGAAATCTGATTCGTGAGACTAAATCTTCTCTGATAGCAAGACAAAGATGAATTATTTACAACTTAGGTTTCTTAAAATGACGAAAAACCCAGTTCTTAGCTTCCTGCCTAGCTTGAGAAAGAAGTTGGAAGTTAATTTGGTTGCCACAGGATAGTTTATAACACATCTGTTTTCAGAAATGGCTGAAGCATCTTTGATCAGCAAATCACTTTCTGATTTGCAAGCCTTCTGCTGTATTTAGATGTCTAAGAGGATGACCTTTTCAGATATAGTGGCAAAGCCATCCATGAAGTTCTTGGGAATTAAATGTTGGTGATTTTTTCTTTTTTAAGACAAAGATTTAGCTTTCATAATTATAGAGGGGGGAAAATGGAAAAAAAAAAAAAGGCTAAAAGCTGAAGTCTTAGAACCCAGGAAATAACATTAAAATATTAGTATTATCTGTTGAATTTCATGATTTTTAGGCAAATTATGAGCCAAATTCATGATTAATTCCTCTCTACCCCATTGAAGTTAACTTTTTTTCCTTCTTAAATATGTTATTGGTGGTATTACCACCATTTGGATTGGGCCAGAAGCCTTGGCTGGTGGTGGGTCTGTCCTGGAGGCATTGGCTGGCATTGGCTCTGTCGGATGTGGGGGAGCTGCAGCACCTTCTCACAGAACCCCCCTCTGTAGCCCAAGTGTGGCCATGCAAACTCAATAAAAATGTAGCATGAGGAATTGAATGTTGATCATTTTGACCAGAAAATTATTGTGAGGATTTTGGTGCCCTTTGTGCTGTTGCAAACCAGTTTCATATCTTTTTCTAAGGAATATCCATAATGGTTGGGAACAATATGGTTTAAGTTTTGGTGGGAGGTTAACAATTCTGGCATCAGTGAAATTTAACACAAGAGTGCCATTATTCCAACCCCTTGATCAAACCCCAGTAAGTTTTGATTTTGCTATTATAGGACACATTAGGCAAGCTGACAAACTTAGATATCGGCTGGATTTCCTAACTAAAAGAAGGTTGAGACAGGTAGGTGTCTGTCTTTTATTCACCTTGTCTAGCTTTTTAATCCACATCCAACTGCAGTCAGTGTGACATGGTTGACATTGAATTTAAATATCATTAATTCTTTATGTGATTTGTCATACAAGTAGGGGGGAGAGACACTGGTAATGTCTCCACTCAGAAGGAATGCATTGTGAAACCCCCAATTTTGTACACCAGAGAATTCACACATGAAAAAGCAACTATGAATTTCCTGCAATTGGAGCCAGCTTTGCTCAGAATTTGTGCCTGTTAGGCAGGACTTACGTCAGCCACAAGGCACAAATTCCTAGGAAATTGTGTTTCCTTGAATTTTGTGTTCTAGAATTCCTCTTAGTTTTGAGTAGTAAAGCAAAGATCACAGTAGTGTTCTCCTCTAACTAAGGATTTGTTCCAGATAATGTTTGCAAAGTTGTGTTTAAGGAGAGAGTAATTGCTGGTGTAAATAGAGAATGATCCACTGGCAGGAACCCCAGGGGAGAAGAGAGCCTAGTCTGCAGGGGTATCAGGACCATGCTGATGGACCTTGCCAGAAAGAGATGGGAGAGTATGGAGGAGAGGCAAGAAATTGGGGTAGTCACTTTAATGAAATAAGGAATAAATATAGAGGCCTGAGGAGAGAAACAAAATACTCTGCCTAGTGGCAGAGTTAATGAAATCCTTTCAATCTGTGTTCTGCAGTTGAATTCCCTGGTACCAAATTTTCTAGTACAACCTCATAATCAACATTTTTTCCAGCAGCTGGGAATTAATAGCATTTTTTCTCGGGTAGATTCACTGTGTCTGAGTAAGGGCTGAGCTTCAGTTTCAGTACTCCTCTGTGGGAAAACTAGCAAGGTTTAGAAGGGGATTGATAGGAACACGTAGTGCACTGGTGGTGGTTTGCTTTGAGCAGTTAATTTATATTTAGTCACTGGGTGGCTTGGACATTTTTCTGCAGACCACGATGTACATTATGCAGGCTTTCTCTACAATGGTGCCTAAGGTAGCTGTGAGAATGCATTTTCTCACTTCACCACTCATTTTGCCCACTAATACCAGATCATACACACAGAGACATATTCACACAAGAAAGAATTATCTGAATTTTTAAAAATGTATTTATACCTAGTCACACTGAGTTTCAAACTTTAGGAGTTACAGTAATCATCAGACTCTCAAGGCTGCAGATGTGGGTTGGTATAATAGAGAGTGGCTGAGCTTTTATTAATTGTTTACCCAGTTTTAGACTTGTGCATGTGCTTCAAAGCAAATATAAGGTTTTAAATTTCCATTACTGTGGTTAGATGTTAATCAGAAGTAAGAGGAGGAAGTAAAAAATAACTTCAGTGAACCTACATACTGTTTAAAATGCATTATCACAGCATCATACAATCCCAGAATGATTTGGGTTGGAATGGACCTTAAAGATCATCTAGTTCCAATTCCCCTGCCATGGGCAAGAATACCTTTCACTAGACCAGGTTGCCCAGGGCCCCATCCAAACTGGCCTTTAACACTTCAAGGATGGAGCATGCACAACTTCTCTAGGCACCCTGGTGCCGGTGCCTCACCACCCTTCTAGAGTAAAGAATTTCCTCCTAACATCTAATATAAATTTCCCCTCCTTAGCTTAAAACCATTCCCCCTTGTCCTATCACTATCTGCCTGTGTAAAAAGTCCCTCTCTAGCTTTCTTCCAGATCCTCTTTAGGTGCTGGAAGGTGCTTTGAGGTCCCCCCGGAGCCTTCCGTTCTGCAGGCTGAGCGCCCTCTGATCATCTTCGTGGCCCTCCTCTGGACTCACTTCAACAAGTTCACACCCTTCTTACCTTGGGGACCCTGGGGCTGGATGCAGCACTCCAGATGGGTTCCCACAAGAGCAGAGTAGAGGAGCAGAATCACCTCCCTTGTCCTGCTGGTCAAGGCTGCTTTTGATGCAGTCCAGGTTGTGTTTGACTTTCTCTACTGCAAACGGACATTGCTGGGTTGTGTCTGGCTTTTCATCCCCCAGGACTGCTCTTAATGAGTTCATCTCCCAGTCTATGTTCGTGTCTGGGATTGCCCTGAGCAGGTGCATCTTGCACTTAGACTTCCTGAACCTCCTGAGGTTCTTGTGGGCCCAGGATTATTTGAAGATTATCCAGATCCTCCTGGATGGCATCCCATTCTCCTGTTGTGTCATACACACTGCTCAGCTTCATGCCAGCTGCAAACTTGTTAAGGGTGTGCTCAATCTCACTGTCTGTGATATCGATGAAGATATTAAGAGCACTAGTCCCAAGGCAGAGCCCTGAGAGACACCACTCATCATCAGCCTCCACTTGGACATAGAGCCATTGACCACAACTCTCTATCTGCATCCATCCCGCCAATTCCTTATCCACTGAATCCTCTAGACATCAAATCCATATCTCTTCAATTAGGAGATAAGGATGTCATGTGGGACCAAGTCAAAGACCTTACAGAAGTCTGGGTTGATGACATGGGTCAGTCTTTCCTTGTTGCCTGTTGAAGTCACTCCATCATAGAAGGCCACCAGATTGGTCAGGTATGGCTTACCCTTGCATTAGCTAGTCTTACCTGCCAGAGTTGCAGCAAGGAAACCAATTATTTGAGAGAAAGTGTGGTCAAAAGCTTGTCATGGTTTGAGTTTTTATGTTCACTTGGAGTTTTTTCAGGGAAACTGCTTCCCATGTCATAAAGCCCCTTGAGTCAGGGTCAGGCTGAAGGAAGTGCAGGTAGGAGGCAGCAGGACAGCTGCTTGGGGTTCCTCCCTCCAGTCCCTCCATGCCCAGCAGCCATCACAGGCAGCTGCCATGCTTTCCACCAGCCCCACGCTGGGGCAGGCCTGGGGCATCTGCACGTGTTGGAGCCCACGAGCCTCCAGGAGAGGTCATGGCAGTGGCTGGCAAGCAGGACAGCTGTGGGAGTCTGAGGGGTGCTGCTAGCACATGGTGGACGCTGCTCCTGGTCCCGGGTCACCCCCAGCCTGGCAGCATCTCACAGAGGTTCAGTGCGATGCCTTGTAGGAAATGCTGCTTCCCACTCAGCGTTACCATGGTGATGGGGAAACAGGCAGCGTTTCAGGCTCTTGGCAGCAGCGTCTGAAGGGAGCGGCCAATGCGTGGGTGAATGTCAGCCCTGCTCCACACACTCTCACTATAATCGTGTATATGTATATATATATGTGTGTGTGTGTGTGTGTGTGTGTGTATATAAATACATATATACACACTTTTTTTTGCTAGAAAGCCCTTACAGAACCTGTTTGAGGAAGTAAGTTAACGATTGATATGAACCAGAAAATCAAGAAGGCAGCTTATGTCGGGGAAATCCTAATTTTGGAAAAGAACACCCACTCCAACATTCACCATTCAGTATAAGGCAACATTTAGTTCTTTCTGGTGCTGCCAGCTGTGCAACAAGCATGGAAGAATCCTGATGTCCAGCACCACAGTGGCGGTGGGAAGGCAGCTCCAGGATGGAAGGGTCCCCATGGAGCTGCCAGCAGCTTCTTAGCCATGTGCAGGAAAGGACCTTCTGCAAACAAGAGGGGCTCTTTAGGTGAAATGCAGGACATCTTGGCATGCCAATGATCCCACAGCCCTTGTGCTCAACCTTGCGATGCTCATAGGAGCAGAGAGCTTTCAGCTGTCAAAGGGAGACACATCTCACCAGTGAGGTCGAAGCACTAACAGTGACTTGCTCCAACACATTGGCTACAGACAACTGTATATAAACTATTCATGTTTGTGACCTATGCATCCTTTTAACTTGCTTTTGAAGAATTAATATAGTCAGATCTTGTCGTTTTTCTTGTTAATTCTTTTCCTGAAAGATCTCTATATATCAGCAGTCCCATATACAAGTGACCCTGCAATAACAAAGCAAGTTGTGCTTCAGCAGGAAGGAGTAATATCCGGTCTGCAGTGTAGGGATATTTTCCCTTTTGTAATGCTGTGCTGTTCAGCTTTGCTGTAGACTGGATTACTCCAAGGATTTCTCCGATCCAGAATAAAGTGAATTGTGAATTCTAAGATGGTTTATTTTGCCTTTGTTCAGTGTTTTGCTGATAAATTTGAGATGTGATTAATTTTCCATTTATTCCAGCATAAATCAAGGGCATCCTGTTGAACCTGCCAGCGTTTTACTGATATTAAGCTCTCCAGACTTTCTGGCCCCAAAATCAATACCAACCATTGCAATTTCTGTTTGATAACGTTCACCTTTGATGTAGATAATAATTTTTTGTCATTTAATATGTCTCAGTAGACCAGTTCCAAGTAAACTAACATAGGATTATGGACTACTTGCAGGTTTGAAAGCCGCTAAAATCACATCATAAAATAGGAAAGAGAGTAATTGGTCTTGTGACAACAGTAATCAAGACCACAAAAGCAAGATACATTTAAGCTTAATAAAAAAGGAATAATATACATTGTGATTTATTTTCCCCAATGTTTGTCTTCTTTACAAATGTAATTTTCTTACAACACACCTCTGAGATACATTCTCAATACTGTAGGTTTCTACTTAGCAGAAATCTGCAGCTATTTCAGTTTCTAGAAGAGGGGATCAGAAACACAAAAGAGAATTCCTCAACTGGAATTTAGCCAAAATTTTAGTAAAGTCAGGTGGCAAAATACGTGAAGAATTTAGCGAATTAAGACAAAAAAGAAAATTAAAGAAAAAAAGAAATTACTTTGGCCTAACTCACTGCATTATGCTTCTCAGGTATTGGTGATGTCTCTGAACAGTAGGAGATACTGTATTCATGGAATCCCCTTTAGAGCAAGTTGAATTCGGGGCACTCAAACCCTGACGGTTTGGCCTTGTATTTGAACATCCTTGCTTTCACTCTATCATGGATGTTTTCTTAGCGTTATAATCGTCAGAGTCACTTCTGTGGGAGTGTCTGAAATACCATGCAAATATGTCCGTTTATATTTCAATTACTACTAAAATTCATTTTGCATGCCCTTGTGATCATTTGCAGTAGTCATCAGTTATTTTTTCCAGCTGTCTGAGGAGCATTTGTCACTCCACTCTCTGACCTTTTTCCTATGTAGGATCAGGTGAGGATTTGGCTTCTATGGAAGAATTGCCAAGAAATAGGACAATGTGTGTCCTCTTTCATCCTCTGCCCCCTCTTCCCAATGGGGGTTAGTGCTGCCTCTGAAGTGATGTTTTTCTGATAAGCTTGAGCAGTGAACCTCAACATACATAGCACTGCCTTTTTAGCAGAGCATCACCCCAAATGCTTGAACTGTTTGACAGGTACTTCTGTGATTCTGGGTTCCCTGTGCCGCATATTCCCCCTTTCTAGGGAAGGATGCCGTGCATGTGTGAGCAGAGTGAGCCCTTACTTGCTTTTACAACGCAGTGAAAAAGCCCTCAGGGCTTCTTGCTAGAGAGGCAGAGAGTGGAACAGAGAGAGAGCTGAGGTCTGGGCAGGGATGACTGGGGATCTGAGGGATTTGCAGTGCTGGAAGTTGATACCCGCTAAATTACTTGACTGACGGATAGTCAAGGGCACGAGGGGCCTAGGCAAAGTATTCAGAAGACAAATCCTGCCCACAATACAGTCACATAGAACTGGCATAACTAGTGATTTTGGAGGCAGTCATTGCTGTGTGTGTAATCATGACTTTTAAATTTTTTAACTACTGACTGTTATTTACCTGGGGCAAAATGGGGTTCTCTATCATTGTGCTGAGTTCCCATCGCAGACCTTGGCCGAATATAACATTATACTTTGCTCCTTTTTTCTTAGAGTTTACTCTCACCTTATGTACAGAAGGATCTAAATTTACTAGAGCTTTATCACCTGCTTCAGAAAGAAACACCTCGTTTTTCTCACTGGATCTGCAAGTTAGGTAGCAGTGAACTCCAAACAGCTAGGGCAAGCTGAGTACACTTGAGACTCGTGAAGTCATTATGTCAGTGCATCTAATAATTAAAAAATATAGTTCTGTTAGTTACTGTTCCCTGCAGAGTTTTAACTTTAGTTTAATGCTGTGAAGCACATAAACTAAACTCCTTCACAGATTCACTTTGCCTCTTTCTTTTCTAGGTTTCCAATTTTGCTTTGACACAGTTTTTTTTATTGTAAAACATGTACCATCGGGAAGGTGGGAATGTTTTAATCATTCAGATTTTATTAAGAATCTTTTATTTGCAAGCCAAATGAACATTTCCTTGCTTGAAGACATGTTCATTGCCACTCAGACTGCTTGTAGCACTAAGAGGGCAGCTCACTGTGTCCCAAAGCCTTGTTGTCTCAGAAAACTGTCCTGGACCTGCAAAGGTAATACAAGGCATACAAGGCAAGAGGGGCCTGAGTGGTATCAAACACTCCAGGCTGTCCTCAGTTACCATCTAGATGAACAGTTATCAAATTCGGTTTTGTGTCTTTTTAATGTCTAGAGTATTGTCTCTTGAATGATGACTGCAAGGTAACAAATGAGCACAAGGAAGAGGAAGTGAGCAGTCTAGTTTTGTGGTTTAGGCATAACAAAAACAGATTAAAGCAAGCAGACAAGCAATATATATAGCTAATTTTGTTAAGGGAACTATAAAACATATGCAAACCTGTGTCTTGTGGAATTTATGATCTAAAAGCATTCAAAGTAAATTGGGTGTTTTAATCTAGTGATCGTGATCTGGGGTATTTAGAGGACAGTAACTTACATGACACCTCTCTATGAAGAAATATGTATGTTCTATTTTTATAGTCTGATATCTTGTGGTGTGACAGGCAAAAATATTTTGATAATTTTATATTCATGATATCCCATTAAATTATTAGGTGACTTCATTCACTATTTTTCTTGTTGCTATTCAAGCTGGTTTATGTTCTTGCTGCAACTGGAAAACTTCCCTCTCACAAGGACATACCTCAGTCATTCACCTAACTCAGTACCCAAACAGTCTAGTTTGTCAAGGTGAGCCAGCTCTGGCACATTCATGACCATTTATCCACTATTGAACTGTCACACTAAAAGTTTACTAGTATTTTGTGCTTCACTGCTGTTTTCAATAGCCGTAAAGAGATTCCCATGACAGGCTGTCATTTCTGTCTTCTCACATGTAATTAGTTTCCCATGCCATTAAACACAAACAAAAAATGTTTGCTTTTTAGATGTATTCAAGTTAGTGTTCTGTTTGAGCCACGAGTGGAAGCAAAACCACTGGATATCTTAAAAGCTTATATTACAAATCAGTGAACTGTTTGTTCCAAAAGGACTATCACATCGCTGTGTGTTGTACAGCATATCAGAAAGGCAATGCCTTGAACAAGACACAGATATCAATTAAAATCTGCTTCATTACAGGATAAGACCCTAGTGAGGCATCCCTCAGTTAAAAGACAGCACGGCAGTCTACTTTGATCACACATTGGCTCACTACAAAT
This sequence comes from Oreocharis arfaki, assembly GCA_013398015.1. Taxonomy (NCBI): domain Eukaryota; kingdom Metazoa; phylum Chordata; class Aves; order Passeriformes; family Paramythiidae; genus Oreocharis; species Oreocharis arfaki. The sequence goes on along the minus strand of VZRR01010029.1, from coordinate 88,843 downwards.
GCACTCTCCAGTCCTATGACAAGTCAGTCAATAACTTTTACTCTTCTGCTGGAGTTTTTACCATGTTTTCAGTGTGTGTTCAACTTTGCAAAACAACAGGAAGCTTTAGACATTACTTCTGAACCTGAAGAATAGAAGCTAAGCTGTCAACAGTGTAAAAGAGAGGAGCTAATTAAAAAAGATTCCTCATTGAAGGAAGGGTACCCTACTCAGCTTCAGAAGACAAAGCTCATCTGAACTGGCACTATTATGGCTTGCCTCTGCTCCCAGTCATGCAGTTTAGCTCTCCTCTCACTCACCCAGTATCTCTAGGACAGAGAAAGCAGATATGGGTAAAAACAGTCACAAATGCAAAGTATTTACTGGAGATTTGGCTTGAATTTAATGTATTCTCATGTCTCTCTCAAGTGTTGCTATTCTTTGCCTTTCTCATTTCCCGTGCCTCTCTCTGAAGAACTGTCCCAGATAAAAATTCCCTCTTGGCATCTATATTCTGTGGGACAGTGCAGGATCTTGTCACCTCCTTTCTGCCTCCTCCTGCTCTGACAGCAGCAGCCTCTGGTAGAGAAAGATATGGTATCTGCAACTTCCCTTGTTAGTGGCATTATTAAGTATAAACTCTTTTCCACAGTAAGGATACCACAGAGGCAAGGAAGGAAAGAGAGAGTGTAGATTCTGCTGTTGCAGGTGTAGGAAATGCTGCTGCAACAGGAGATTATTCATATTTGAGCAGCATCTTCAAACCCAGTAGGCTTCTGACAGCCTCATTGTAGAAAGAAATGCTGAACCTTTTCTGGGTATTAATTATTCACCACTGCAGAATGATTTAAAACACATGTGAATTCTCTTAGCAAGCAATCCCTAGTAAATATACATGCCATGAAATCCTGAACTGGTTGTGTTGATGGCAATATCTGTAGAGATCTCAAGGGGTTAGAATCTAACATGGACTACTCAGTTTAGTCAAGATAATGGGCATCAGCATCTCCAATAAATTAATTATCATATTTGTATAGGACTTTTCATGTTTTTTAACTCCTTTAAGTACTCATAAAGCTCCCAGCACTACTGCATGCAAATGTGGTGTAGATCTTAGACAAAATCAACTTAGTGGAGCTATTCCTGATTTACAATGGCATCAGTTAGATCAGAACTGAATCTTTCAATTATGTCTCTGCAGAGTTCTTTGAGCATTATTCAGAGTAAAAGAACCACAAACAAAGGTGTTTCTTACTGGAAGTTGAACAGATTTACTGAACTGTGCAATGTAAACACAAACACCGTACAACTGGGGCATGTTCCCTGAGACTCGCTCCAGTCCTGGGTACAGAACAAGGTGAGATAAGTAACATGAATGGAAGGTCTTATTTATTCTTCTGACTTGTTGCAACAGAGAGAATTACTAGAGAGCGTGTTGAGTGACAGTTCTCTTAAAAGGATAGTCTTGAGAACGTTTTAACACCGATAAAATGGTGACTAACATTTCAGAGCTGTAACAACACTGCAGAAAGGCCACTCCTTGGGAATCAGTCCAACAGAGTGAGAATAAGCTGCAAAACACAGGAGGAAAAAGACCTGCAGAATGAAGGGACAAGAACTAGTGAGAAATACTAACTCTTAATACATGAGGAGTAGTCCCCCGTCCCTCACGTCAAAACCCATGCTTCCTCCACAGGCCAGTCAGGATGTCCAAGGGCTGCATGTCTCTTGTTGTCCTTTACATTGTTCTATGGCTGCCCTGGCATTCCATGCAAGACCAAAGGTGAATTGATCTTTGGAAGAAGAAATTAAATAGGTGGAGGCTGCACAAAATGAGTCCAAATCTCCTCCTGCTGAAGCAAGCCTCTCCCTCCCAAAGCCCTCAGTGAGGCAGCATGCTTTTAATTCACCAGCTGACCTGTTCATGGCCACCTGAGCTGCCAGTTCCTTTGTTTAGCACCCCTGCTGCCACTTAGGCTGTGAAGGAATATAAATCTTTCCTGCGGTGTGTGAGAGCTTTTAACCTCCAGTTTGCACAATTACAAATGAAGATCCAAGGGGAAAGGCAGAGGGGGATGTGAGAACAGTGCTGGAAGAAAGAAGGACAGTGTTTAAATCCTTAGCAGCCATGCTTTGAGCTTGCCCTCAGGCCCTCCATTAGTATGGAGTTTGTAGGGCTGTGTACTGTAGGAGTCTGCTGTCTTTGGGATGTGTTACTTAAAATGGTGAGTGCACACACACACACACACACACACTCACTCACACTCACACACACACTCACACACACACGCATGCATAGAGGGCTGACTGCTTGTACCTGCTAAGGTTCTGACTTCACGTGTTCACAGCTACAAAATCAATAGGCCTCATGTCCCAGACAGTTTGAGAGTGGGTTTATTTTGTTTCCTGATTACCCTCCTTACCAGTTTTAATTGGAAGAAAGCTTTTTTCTTTATTTTAATTGCGTACCCTAAACCGTAAGAGTAATTTTCTGTATGTTTCACTGTCCACAGAGATGTTCCAAAATAAATGGTCTGCAAGCCTTAAATCCATCTGTAACTGTGTAATTCACCTACCCTTTGTCTTTGGGTAGAGATGTTACCTTCAACCTGCTTTGGACTTTCAGCAGGAAAATGGAAATCAAAAGTCTATCCAACAGTCTGGTTCTCAAGGGGTTTTTAATTCTTTTTCTTTGATGGTGTTTTCTTACTTCGTGTATTGCCATTATTTTATAAGAATGACAAGAAAGTTTCCAAGCCACCGAATTTTGAACCATTGATTTTAAAAAGCCCAAACAACCCTGAATATGGTATAACAGTAGCCTAACACCTACTAGCTAAATGCATATCAGAGTCTCCCTCAATGAAACAGAGAGAGGGATTTTAACAGCCCGGTTAAGCTATTGGAACAGATGCTGCAGTTGTGAGGCCTGAAGCTGTGGACAAGCTCTGCCAGTCATTTCTGCTATGAAAATATCAGTCAGTCCACAAGTACAGACATGTTAGCATGCTTTCAGCTGACAAGCTGTCAGTGCACTGCTTTCAGATAATGCCCTCACTTTTTGCTTTTTGAGCTTCCAGTTGGCCTGGACTGCACAGTTATGTATAAAATTTGTATGTATATATTAGTACTTACATCTTTCTGAAAAAATTCCTGGAAATGGACTGTCCCTATTCTGCATCATTTTCTTTGGTGGTTCCTGGTACATAGAAGTTTGTCTTTCTCCATTAAGCTGAAATGAGTTCTTTTATCCTAAAATGTCTGCTGATGTGGCTAATGGCTAAGAAATAAGAGCAGGCAACTCTTCTGAAAGGTAGCAAATGACAGAAAGGTGCTGTGTACCAGCAGTACAGGACAGAAAGACCCCTGTGAGTTTCACCTGTTCATCTCTGGGGCATGTGTCAGCTCTGCCCTGCAGTGAACAACCTCTTGAGCAGTAACCGGAGCATTAGAGCATGGTCAGACCTTGACATTGTTAGCAAATCTGCCTTGTGGTACTTCCAGGTTACCTCATCAGTGGGTGTTGCACGGCCTGTTGGGTCACTTCATGGGGTCACTTCTGCTGCATGAGAGAGCTGGTTTCCCCTTGTTAAGTTTCTGCAGCTACCAAGTACCAATGGATCTGTCTCTTGGCTGCCGTTGTGTCTTTTGGGGGCTTTGCAAAATGGATTATCAAAAATACATTCCTGGCCATGTTTCAAACAACAAACCACTTTCTTTATTAGTGATGGGTGATTCTTACCAAATAAGTATTTGAAAATATTACAGTATAATTCGACAAGTTACTACCTGTGTAGTAACTGCAGTACATGCTATCCTTACTTGTGACCAAAGTATGAGGCTAAAAGGAAGAATTTAGAAAATATCTGTTAGCAGACAGGATGGACTAAGACAGACTACCAGAAAAAAACCCCAGAGAATGTAGAAAAGGAACCACTCAAAAAGTTTTAGGAGCTTCTTTTTTCCTCAAGTTGAGCAGATAAATTGATGTAGGCAGCAGCAAGATGAAAAAATACAGGTTTGGGGGAATTTTTCCAACTCATAATATTCTACTCACCTGGAAGTGCAAATTATAAATCCGTGAGAACAAGCCCTGTATAAAGCTGTTCCAGGTGACTGTTAGCAGAATAGTTCCCCAGGACTCGAGTCTGGAAGAAGTTATGCAATACAGCACGTTGGAGTAACCTGATTATAACCACATAGATTGATGAGGCCATGAAGGATGAACCTATTCATGTTCACATCAGGATACTGTAGCAATATAGTGTTGAGAGACATGGCAACTCTGACCTATCCTTCCTAAAAAGTTGTTAGTAATAGCACTGGACTAGATGAAACCAGTTATTCAAGTGATGAGTCAGGTGGAGTTTAGAGAGGTTATGACTGGGTCACAACATGATTATGATAATGAAATATCAGGTGTGTTTTCAGTAGCATCTTTCCTTACAAGAATAACATCTCTTTAAATGTATTACGCTGAATAGGAAATTACAGTGGCTGTCTCTGGAAGGACAAGTGGTTTGGTGTGCCAAGTTCAGAGCATTGGGGCACTACCCATAAGCTGAAAAACTATATGCAGGTACCTAAGAAGTAATGTGCATTACCTTACAATATACCTGAGAAGCGTGCTCTTGGATTGAGCTGTTATTTACAAGTCTGATTCCCTTGCCTTTGCCCTTAAAAGGACAAAATACCTTTTTGCCATAGGAATGTATTTTTAACATGTAAGAAGTGGATTTGAGTGAGGATGATAAAATATACAGCTAAAATAAATAATTGAGACAGACTAATAAATAGTAGATAGTAAAACTTCCATGCTAGGAACAGTATCACCTACCTGGCAGTTTCAAAATCCCAAAGGAGCCATTACAGGGTATCCCATTTTTGATTCTCGAAAAACCCCAGCTGATACACAAAATAGGCCTGCCATGGACGGTATATATTATTTCCAAGTATGTCATTCAATCTGCCTAGATTTTTATCTAGTTGATTCTTTCCGCAAAATCTTTCCTAAGAAATGTTGTCTGATGAATTTAGATCACCTCTTTGTTAGCATGTGCCGAGTCTGTTTCTTCAGGTTATATTCTTAGTCAACCAGTGAGGACTGTCTAGATAGCTGAAGTTGAAAGTGATTGCTAATAATGGTCAATCAAACAATAGCAATTCTGTGCCTGCACAGAATGAATGTATAAGAACTGCCATTTCATTGTATGTGTTTGGGTGTTTGAAATAACAAATACTTATTCTATTCACTGTAATTTCACAACTCCCTGAAATAAATCTGCCAGTAAGCTATGCTTTGTGTTTGTAACAGTCATTCAGTGGTATGGAAATGTAAAATGCTTTGTGTGTGTCCAGAAAGCCCACGTTGGAAGTTGCATAGAAGTGATGATTAGTTCCTCCTTGATTTTTCACAAATGTGTCTTGTCACCTCTTCTGTGGATGAGGTATGGAATGAGAGAACCTTGTTGACATGTTTTGAAGGAACAGAGGAACTTGAAAATTACCAAAACAGATTATATTTTCAGTTTTTCTAAGCTACCATCCTATTTTTGACAAATGCATGTATCAGGCATTTTGTATAGAAGTGAGGGGAGCAGAAAGGCACTGCAAGAAAATGAGAGTTTAATTCTTATCTGGATTTGCAGTAGTAAGTTATTGGCATCAAAATTAAAGTATGAATTTAATTAAAAAATCCACAATGGTCCTAGCTTTATATTTGGACACAATTTAGTATTTTGTTTATACTTAATATCAAATATAAATAAATATTTTAAAATGTGTGTGTGTGTGTGCATGTGTGTGTGTACGATATTAACTTTCATATAAATTTTATGTTTCAAATTCTGAGAGATGTCTCCAGGATGCTTGTGGAATGCTGCACCTTGGACTTTGTTGGCAGGAGGAGGCTTTGCAAGGTAGAGGGAAAAACAACTGGCAGCCAGTGGAAACAGTTTTATCCATTCCCATCTAAGCTAAACAGGGGAGACTTTCCCTGAGCAGTGGGCTTTAAAAAGCTAATCAAAAAGTCCTTCAAATTGCAAATCACAAATGAAAATTGACACTAATGCTGCATATTCAGAAAGCTGGCATTTGTGAGAGACTTCTGTTGCTGTTTTCAAATGAAAGAGGTCACTTCTTTACTCATTTGTTTGGTGTTTGTCATAATAACTGTAATTATGAAGCACTACTGTGATAATTTAATGTAATTTAGCACATAATTAGTGAACAAAAATACTACACAATAATTCTTCCATGGAGCCATGCTGCTAATAAATAGTGGCATTCAGTGACATCTTTCTTGTCATTTTTCCTCATCAGGCTTATGTAGCCTATAGCATTTTCACTTGTCTTGCTTTCTTTTTTTTTTTTTTTTTTTTTTTTTTTTTTTTTTTTTTTTTTTTTTTTAAGACTAGAAGTATCATAGCAGAGTTACTGAAATGAGATCTGCAAAAATTGCTCTGTCCTTTGGCAAAGAACACTAACTTATTCATTATCCAATGAGTACAGCTTTAAAAAGAGTGTCCTCTGAAAGCTTCATTGTCCTTTCCACGCTCCGATGATGCTCAATAATGTCATCACTGCTGATTCCAGGGAAAAATACTTCCATCAGTAGGAGGGGGAACAGTAATTTCAATAGGCTTTTCTGGTGCAAACTCCTTTCAGTTGATCTCCAATACAGGAGACAATCTCTCATGTTTTCTCTTCATGTAGAAGAGGAAAGGCTTGAACTGTGGTGTATTGGGACCACTCTGCACGCACACCGGAGAAAACTCAGACAATGCAGTTGACATATGTCACAATCACAAAGCTGAAGTGAAAGAACTAAAGAAGCTCCCTTTTGAAACCCTCCTAAATATTAATGTGGCTATGGAAACACTATTTCTTATTCCTCTCAGATCAGTATCTGAAATGATGAGTTTTCCAATAGCTTATCTTAAACCAGATTTTAAAATATAAGGACTTCCTTAAAGTCATATTTAGCCTTAAAGAAGGTTTATGGGAGTCTTACCAACATGTATAGATAGATACCTGATGCAAGGGAATGAAGACAAGAGAGCAAGACTCTTTTCAGTATTGCCCAGTGACAGTTCAAGGGCACAAATGGAAATGCGTAAGATATTCAAAACACAAGAAAACAGTTTTTTTACTGTGAGGGTGGCCAAGCACTGGCACAGGTTACTCAGAGAGGTTGTGGGTCATTCATCTGTGGAGATACTCAAAACTTAAATGGATGTGTTCCTGAACAACCTATGATAGCTGACCCTTCTTGAGCAGAGTGGTTGGGCTGATGGGCACCTGCAGCTAAAGAAAATTTGAGGAGAAAGGAAAATGATATCTCAGGACTAGGGTGCCCATAGCCAGCTGTTGACTGCATTAATAACGAATGGGGACAGCACCATATTTGCCTTGCACTGTGATCTTATTAGCGTGCCTGAGTGCTGGAAGGGTGTGAGTAGTCCCCCCGTTCCACAAATCTTTTTTCATCAGCTGTATTCAAAACCTTTCATTCTAAATCTGAACCCTTATGGTCCTGCCCTTTCTGTATCAGCCTATTATATGGGGATGTGGTTAATCCCCAAGCCCTTGAGCTTTAGTGATTTGTACTGCTGTCAAGACACATTATACAGCTTTCCAAACTGCTCTGCACTACAGAATAAAATGTCCACAGTAGGGTTCTTTTGTTTAAACCACCAGGCAACAGGCATCAGTTTTATCATGCAAACATTTTCTTATTTTTCTTCAAGGGATGCAAGCCCCCCCGCCATCCCTTCCCCAGAAGAGTTTCAGTATGAAAAACAGAGCTGAGAAGCTCAAGTAGGTGCAGGAGAGCTGTTTGCAATTTGCAAACCAATGAAGATTATGTTGTTCCTGCTGGGACAGAAGCCGAGAGGAAAATGTGAGCTTTATTATTAACACCTAGGAAGATGATGGCTTGATTTTTCAAAGAAAAAACCGTAATTTTTGAAGTGGCCTGTGGCTTTGTAAAAAGACAAAAAATGGGTTGCTGGGGTTTAGGACCAACTGTTTGGTACTCAGGGACCTCAACTCTGCGCTTCATGGGTTTTGGTGGATAAGTCACCTATGAAAAGGTGTGGGAATTAGAGGGTGTTCTCCTGTTAGCCACAAAGAGAGCAGATGCAGCATGAGTGCACTCTCCCATCCTCAAGGTTCCTTTATTCAGAGGTTTCACCTTAGCATAGCAGGGACAATTTCTTTCCTCTGCCAATTCAGTTCTTGTCTTTTTGAGGACTTTGGCACGTGTCTTAGCTGGACTGATGGGAGTTTTGAAGTGGACTGAAAATAACAACTAATTTCACAACCAACAGTGATGACTCTCAGCCATCAGCCTAAGGTATATTTTGATATGGAGTTAGGGCATGGACATATTAGAAATTCCCTTAAAAGAAAAGGTTTGAAAAGTGTTTTCTTCCAAGATTTACTATGTTCTACTTAAGAATGCCTTTGTAATGCCAAAGAGAGATTTCATACCAAATTTTCTAGCTATTACCTGTAAGAATCAATTTCCTACATCAGCTTGCCAATAGGAATAGTTACTTTTCATGCTAAAGGAGATGAACATTGGATAGCTCAAAAGGACTCTATCTGTAAAAATAATCTTAGCCTTACATGCACAGTGATATCCTTTAAATTAACGAGTGCAACTCAGGAAAGATCTTTGGGTCACACTTGTTATTTCTCTTAGAACTGCATCTCAGCAGCCTTTGCATAAACTCATAGGTGCTGATCTATGGAGTAGCATCTACTTGCAGCTGTGGTCCTTCAACCTGGCAAGGGGAATGATGGGATCCAGAGGCACGCTAACGAGGATTGCGATAGATGAGGAACAGCTCTTTGCATGGAGAATCAAACAGCTTCTGGTTCACTGTTTTAAAACAGATGGCTGGGGTGGAGTTGGCAGATTTAATATTGTCTCAGGTGTTTTGGAGAAAGTGATTGGGAAATGGTTGTTCACTCATCCTTGCAATAAAAGTTAGCTAATGATGTTACCTATTGGCAGATATAAAACAAACAACATGAAGTCTGTTTCCCCCACACAAGAGTTCCAATATTAAAACAATGAGACTCATTGCTATGAACAGTTGTGGAGGGCAAAAGTTCAGAAAGTGAAAAGACAACTTCAGGAAGGGTAGGTCTGTCATGGCCTATCAGATATCAAACCCTGGCAACAGCCTGAAGCTCAAAAAGTTCCCAACCTACTCCCCGCTGAAGACGGGAGGCTGCTGCTGCAGAAGGGTCGTTCTGTCCACACCTCACTTTGCTCTTTCCTGAGCATCCTCTCCTGACAGCTGCTGAAGCCTGTAAGGGGTAGGTTGTAGATAGACCTGTAGTCAGACCCTGTCTATGGTTATCTATTGGGTTTACCACCCACGATGTTAAGCATGTCTATAGATGTTACAGTCCTGATAGCCTGGACAGAAATTCACAGCAACAACAGCATGAAGTCCGAAGCCAAACATGCGTGTGATTCTTATTTTGCCACTCTAACAAAGGTCATGCTGTGTTTTCTGCGCAGTGTCACAGCTGAACCATGTGGGTCACATTTCACAGGGATTTCTCTCTACACTGTTGTGTTTTGTAACAACATTGCAAGGATTTCAAACCAGTGAAAAGATAGTTTTCTTGCACTCCCTTTTGCTGCTGGCCTATCCACCCACGCTTCCCTTTACTGGCTTTTGTAACAGTTGGGACCTCTCCTTCAGCACTTCTCTCAGTCCCTGGCTTCCCCAGCTCCATTCATGCCAAGTAAATACTGTTTTCAGAAAAGAGAGATCTTCTTGGCAAAGGGAAAGGTAGGGCAAAGGGGCAGAGACAGTTGAAAAACTCGTCAGGGTAATCACCCACCCAGTTCCAGCCACATTCCCTCCTCGTGCTTCATGCCTGTTTCCAAGCTCATTTGTAATCCATTGCAAAAGCTCTCAGTCCTTCCTGTGCTTCAAATTTGCAAATCAGTCTGCCTGTCTAGAGCCACATCAAATGTTTTCAACCAGCTCCTCTCTTTCACCCGTCAGCCGTGCTGACTAGATGAGCAGACTCAGGAGTCAGGCAGGACAAGCCAACGTGACCTGCTGTGAATCAGCTGCAGATGGGCTCCATCTGAGGGACTGGAAACACTCTCCAGCAAAGCTTGCCATGGCAATCTAAGACTTTACCATCTGCAGCTCCCTCTTTTTTAAGACTTGCTATTTCATAGTGGAAGAGAATTACTTGCTCCCACCTTAACTGACTTGCTCCTCACTCCCCTCATCAGCTTAAGCCAGCACTGAAAGCTGAGACAGTGGTCACACTGACACAGGGCCACTCCTTCTGTCCCACACAGAACAAGTATTTAGTCTGCCATGAGATGTCCCTTCTGTTTTCTGTGTTCATCAGGAAACTATCACATATGCATATGTGGTCTTTGCTGAGAAATAAGTGACTTTTTTGGTTTTGTTTTTCACTATAATTAACAGAGACAAGATATGTTTGTTTTGCTTTGGGAGCTACAATAGGCAATATCAACTCTAGAAACAGCTGCTGGCTGCAGCTAAATTAATTTTTTTCTTTCCCCTCTCCTCTGGAATATGTAGAGTAAGGTAAAGCAGCACATTTTGTAACTGAATTTCAATTTTACTAAATTTCTTCTGTGAGCAGAAATCCTGAAAAAGCCCTTTAAATCATAAAAGTATTTTGCTGAGATGCTTTAACATATTCTTTTAATTAGCAGCAATATTTTATTTAGAAATTTTCCTTCCTGTTTTGTAGGCTCAAACAAAACATTCTAGGTAATTTTTCTGCTTCTTTGAACTGAAAAAAAAATCTTCCACATTTTGGATTGCACAAAATGTCTCTGTTATTTGATTGTGGTTGACCTGAATTCCCAACATAGATTAATTTTTTTTTTTTACATGAAAGAATCAAAACATCAGTTGTTAGCACATCTCACAGTGCATCTTGCCTATTTAGTTCACAGTAGAGAAGATACTTTTCCTTTGCTTCATTACATCCTATTTTATACAGTCTTCCTGCGTTGCCCTGACAATTCCTCTGCCTCCTCCTGGCTGTCCTCACTTCTTCAGGCCTTTCTGTTGTATCCTTCTGCTCTATGTAGGTCACTACTGCATTTCCCTGAAGTCTTCCCTTGTCGTTTCTGAAATGGGATGCTTCATTAGCCACTCTCCAGTCTTCTGGCATTACTGACTTCTGCAGTCAGCTTGCAGACACCTCTGCTAGTGGCTGTCTTCCTCCTCTTGCTACTTGCCCTACAGAAATAGTGCCAAACACATTCATGAGTCAGAAACTCTGGGGAATGCCCATTAGTGTGCAATGGGTTTCTCTTGGGTGTGCTTCACACTCTGAATCCTAAGGAACCTCATTATGTTTCTTTTCTATTTAGATGCTTGATATAGCTAATATTTGAGGAGGACAGATGCAAGGTTTTAACATTTTTAAAAAATTCCTTACATTGCTGTATTTTGGGTTAGAGGGGGGAGATTTGTAAATGAGAAGCAGCTCTATGCTTACAGCTCAAATGGCTCTTATTTTGCCCTAAGGAAAAAGAAAACTAAACGAAGAGGAAGAGAATTATGTACATGAGTCTGTGTGGCTCCCTGCCCCCTCCAACAGGAGCACTGAAAACAAACAAGGCACAACATTTGTCTTCTGTGGGGAAGAGGCATTGCAAAGGTAGGAAAGAGGGAGAACAAAGCGTGCATGTTCCAGAGTTCTGCATACAATCACCCACAAATAAGCCTGGCAGCGTCTTCATTGTCTGTAGGAGTGTGCTCCATCCAGCTAATCCCCACGTCCTGAGTTGCCATCTGGAGTATGCCACGAGCAGGTCTGGGTAGCAGAGGTGTTGCAAGCCTGCGACAAGCCAGGCAAGGCACCCAGGGCCTGCCAGCAGCCATGGGCTGTTCTTGCTCAGTCACACTTGTAGCCTAATACACAAAATGTACCCAGTGAGGGGCAACCGCCCCTTGGGAGAGGTCTCCTGGAAATAAAAGTCTGAGTGGTATCAGCAGTATTTCCCTCACAGAGTTTGGGAGCAGGATGGTCCTCAGCACACTGCCTGGAGCACCACCGGCACCCTATGCCTTGTAGAAATATCTACAGGAAGGAAAGAATGCTGAAACCCAGTGAGAGGATGCTTGCCTGGCCTTCATTCCTAGCACAGTGGGGACCAAAGGCCATGTGGCAGCTGGGGGCTGGCAATTGCCCTGTTACTCACCCCCCAGTGCACATTGCTCCCCATCACACAGTCTCTGTCAACTGCCACCAGCATCCTGGCATACCCTGTCACCCTATGTGCTGGCCCAGGGCCTCTGGCAGAGCTCTCCAGCAGCTCACCTGGAGAGGCCCAGGGTGTTCCCCCACCTCTGCTGAACCCAGGAGCCATGCCCCCCATCCATCAGGGGGCCCACATTGCCCCCTCACTCTTTAGCAGCCACAAGGCTTTTGGTGAGGGGTAGGGGTCATATGCTGGCTTTTTACAGCTACTGCTCTTTCTGCTTCTGCTGGACGATACGGGTTTTGTCTCTCCTGTCCTTTCCTAGCTTCATCAGCATCCTAATTGTGCTCAGCTCTCTTTTATGGCAAGCACGTGTAGGCATGTGCAAATTTCCTGACTCCTGGAAAAGCTCTGTATTAGAAAATGGGAAAAATGGCTCCAGAAGTGCAGCCAAGCCCTGAAGGCTGTAACCACGCAGGACTATTTGTTTCCCATTTTTAGGCTCTTTACTGGGCTGTCAGAGCAGCAACAGCTCCTGGCATTGGGGGTGCTTTCCACCCAGTGATCTCAAAGTTGTCTGCTGAGAGTCATAGACTCACTAATCGCGCTCCAGGGACACGGGGAAGGAAGAACAGAGATGTGACATGATCTCCTGCCTGCCCTGCCTTGCTCCTGTCTCTCCCAACAGCTGCAATTTCTCACCACCTAGAGACTCAAGCCCTTGTGTCACACAAGAAGTAGAAAATCATTCATTAATCCTCCTCCTGTTTTTCCCCCAGAAGCTGCTGTGTTTGCTCAGGCAGGGATGCATTTGCTTAGAAAGGCAAGTGCTGCCTATTGGCAGTGAACACCCTCTCTCTGCCCCTCTCTGGAGGGCTCTCCCCCTGCGGATGCAGCAACACCCTCCTGCTTGCTGTCCAACAGTGGTAAACTGGCAGCTGGGTCACCCCCTGCTCCAGAACCAAAGCACCAACCCCCTTTGTTGACATTAACCTCAGTAGTGAAAGGTGCAGCTTCTGTTCATAAAGAAAAAGAGAGAAAAGGCAAAGGTTTGGGTCATGTGTTTCCCCGCCTCTCCCCTCCAATGGCTTTGATCCATTTTGGGCTTTAGTCCAAAAGCTCATTAAAAGGAAAGTACAGCCAAGTATTACTCTGAAAGAGAGGAAAAAATGGCTCATCCATCAGGAGAAAGACAAACAGTGTCAGATACGGGTTGCTAATTTGCTCTCCCTAGGGAGATCTGCTTCTTTTTAACCAGAAGAGTGTTTTTCCACAGAGGGATGCTGACTCAGCCTGACTCTTTCTTACCCTGGGCTTCTCCCTTTCCTGGCAAGATCCCAGTGCAGACATCTCTCTTGCCTGTTGATCTCTGAAGTGCTGGGTGGGTGCTGCTTGGGAAAGACACCAAAGCATGGATGACAACTAGGAGTCTCTTGAAACACCTGAAATGTGACAAATAGATGCATCCTGTAACAGCAGCATGTGGCAAATAAGGAAACTCAGAAGAGAGAAACCAATCTGAACCATAATTCTATTATTCTGTAAGTCTGGAGAAAAGGACGCTGAAGGGAGACCTTACTGCTCTCTATAACTGCTTGAAAGGAGGTTGTGGTGAGGTGGGGATCAGTCTCTTATCCCAAGTAACAGCGATAGGACAAGAGGAAATGGCCTCAGGTTGTGCCAGGGGAAGTTTACATTGGATATTGGGAAAATTTTCCTCACAGAAAGGGTTGTCAAGCACTGGAACAGGCTGCCCAGGAAAGTGGTAGAGTTGCCATCCCTGGAGATATTTAAAAGACGTGTAGGTGTGGCACTTACAGACATGATTTATGGGTAGACTTTGAAGTGTTAGGTTAACTGTTGGACTCAATGACCAACAGGTTCTTTTTCATCTGAAATGATTCAGTGATTCTGAAGACCCAAGTACAGAAAAATAAGGCATGTTTTTCTTGAAAAACGTTTTTCAAGACAAAACTAGTTATATCACTTGTACTACCTCAATACTCAGGGCAAGGACTGTAGAGAAAGCTAGATGAAGATGCAAATGTTGGATGACAACAAGGAAATGTTGGGGGGTTTTTTGTATAAAAATCACTCAAAAACCTTTTGAGCAGAGATTATTGAAGATGTTGATTTGCAGTGTTGCTAGGAGCACTAGGGATATGACAAAAAAAGTGGAGGAAAGGTGATGTACTAATATTTAAAATATGCAATATGAGATGTCCTTTCATGACCTTGGAGTCCAGGCAAAGTACTGGAATAGCTGAATGGAATTATCTATTAAAAATTAAGGAAGAGGGGCTTAATAAATGCCAAACATTGTCAAACTAACTGGAGTCCCTTTCTTTGCTGAGATAATGTTTGGTGGTTAAAGGTAAAAATACTTGCACGTTTATATTTAGTTTTGAGCCAGGCATTTTCTTCGAGAAAACTGAGTGTTTTGATTAAAAAACCAAAAATGATACATAATTCAAAGTGGAGCATGTTCAGTGGGTTGGAAAGTGACTCACAGAGCTCCTGTGTAATTGTAACTAGGGAATTGTTGTTCGGCAGGCTTGTTTCCAGTTGGGTCATCAGCAGGAGGAGGAATCTTGCCTCATCTCCTGCTTTAACTGTGGTATGTGCTTTGCATAAATGTGCTTTTGTGTGTGTGTGTGTGTGTATGTGTATGTATCTCTTTTTCTGGTGGGTTTGCATCTGTCTACAGGGGCTGTTCCTTGATCCCACATCTTTAATGGCTGTATCAATTGTCTGAAGGGTATCAACATGACCCCTGTGCTGATCACATTTGCAGGCAATATAAAAGTTGGAGCCTGGTGAAGAAGGAAGATATTTCCTTACTGATACAGTGCATCTAAGACTGCTTGGTAGGATGGGTGCAAGAGGAAACGTCTGCTTGGCAAATGCACTGGAAGCCCTGGCCTGCTGTGTGAGTTGTTGGGAGCCTTGCCTCTGGTTAAATCAAGCTTTCTCCCACAGGTGCTCCTGTCAGGAACACCTCATTGTAGGGCTCCTCAGTGTGGCAGGTGAGAGCACAGGGACAGCAAAATCGGGGAAGGTCCATCTCAACAAATTCATCCTGGAAATAAAGTCCAGGTTTTTCACAGTCAGGGGAACCTCTCCTTGCCATGACTTGCCAAAGGTTGTGGTCACTGGGCACACAACATCAGGATAGGGCATTTTTCCAAATGCTGTGCTCATGTTCAGTTGGGGTTGATTCGAGGAAGGCCTCTGGTCTCTAGTGATAGTTTTCATGTCCCTTTCATCTGAGAACTCCGTGAATTTTTGCCACTGAAAATGTAGATGCCTTAGAAATGTCATTTATGTAGATTGAAATACAGTTGTTACTGAAGTTGCTTTATTGAAGTTGACCTGTTCAGTCATCTTGTCTATATTTTAGAAGATAATCTGCATGGGAACTGTAGGTCAGCTGTCACAGGGTAACCCTGGCAGTCCTGCCTAGCTCATCCAAAAACTGGTACTTGTACCAACTGACTCTCCAGAGAAAGATATACCTCTAGTACTGCATTAGTCAGCAGTCTCCTCTGCTTCAGCAGTTGCTATTTTTAAGTCACTGGAAGGAGGGCTGCTTTAAGAAATACCATTTGAGTCATAGGAAAATTGAGCAGGGGTCAAGTCTCACTGTCCTGAGTAGGAAGTTGCACTCCCACTTCCTTCCTGCCTCTTTCCAGAAGAGCTTGGTAATCCTCTCCTCCAGTCTTTCTGTCACTGAGCTGCCTATGGACTGAAACCTGCCCCACTCCCTCAGGAACCTGTGAAACACTCCCCAGAATGACCTCTCCCAAACCTTACTAGCTGCATCTAGTGCTACAGGGTATCACTAAGATATTTTATGAAATCTTGGGTACTCAGCCCAATCCCATCCCTTACTCTGTGTGTCATGACTCCTGGAGAGGTGAGAAATAAAGTGCCCCCAGCTGTGGGAGGCTGGGCTGAGGGCCCAGAGGGTGGTCTGCAGCTGTCCATGGCTCTGCCCTGCCATTAGCACCTTTTCCTACTGGGCCACCATGCCTGAGCCATGGCTACTTGACCACCTTTAATTATTATTGGATTTGCTGCGAGTTGAGTGTTTACTGCTTAATAAACGGATGCATAACACAGGGATCTATGATTTAATTCCATTTTGCAAATGGGGGAAGTTTAGGCCTGTTCCTGTAAGTGACACCACTGAGGGTTGTGGCAAAGAAATGGGCTAATTCTAGGTTACCAAGGAGGAAAAGGCTGAGGATACATTCATCATAGCCCAGCTAGATGTGTGCTCGCTTCATAAACAGCACTGGAGGCAGAGCTTCCTCTCTTCAGCACATGGAGGAAAGAAACTCCGTGTTAACGTAGGGTGGAAGGTAGTGCTGGCTCACGAGCCGCAGGGAGGATGTGACTCCACATGTGTTACCGGAGGGAGGCCGGGAGCTGTGCCAAGGCAGTTTCCAGTGGTGATTGCCACCGAGCCAGCAGAGAGACGGCCTTGCAGCTTGGATGTTGTGTCTGGCTAAGGAGAGTCCCTGAACAAGGAGAAAGGGCTTAGGTGCCATGGTATCAACAAAGCTACTGCTGGACCTGCACTACCTCGTCAAGGTGGGGTGGAAAGATAGGAGCTGGAGCTTTCTAGTTGATTTAGAGGAGACCTGCACACCCCACTTTGTAAACGTATGTCTTCATTGCCTTGAATGTGGCAGTGCCCCTGACTGAGTTTTTTGGTTGTCAGACTCAATTCCTTGTATGTTACCCTTCATACAAGGTTCCCAAAGCTGTCTGCAGTCTTTGACTAAACTGGTGCCTTCCAGAAGTATGTAGATAATAATAAGGAATGAGTTTCATATGATTATATATATAAATAGTTTAAAGTATGTAATTTTTTACATGCTGAAACACCACTGGTTCTCTAAACTGACATGGGAAGGGAGAAAAACTGGATTTTTCTTCTTGTGTTTGCAGGACACATTTACCCAAGGCCAGCAGGGAGCTTCAAGAACACTAGCTGCAGAGCTTCATTTTTACTTTGTTATAGGTGGCCTTGTGCCTGCTGTCCTGCTGAGCCCCACACATGGTGAGCTGACAGCAGCGGGGCTCCAGCCTCTCAGGCACAGCGTGGACAACAGACAGCTGTGGAAAATGGGGTGGTTTTGGCAAATGCTGGCAGCTCCTTGCTGTGCACATGGCAGTGGTGTATCCTCTAGGCTCATTGTGGCTGCTCACAACGCTTTGCTTGCACAGGGGCACTAGTGCTCAAGTACCATCACAGTGAAGCAACTCAACCCACTGCAACAGAGGCAGTGTGGGTTTGTTTAGTTGTGCTGTTTGCTGGATTCATTTTTATTTTCACTGTGACGGCTTTTACACATGGAGAAGTCAACTCTCCTCCTAGCCAAACCTTTGTATTATTCTATTGCATTGCAAAAGAAAAGTAGAAACACTATTATTGTCTGCAAATATCTGTATCTGTGGGTAATGTACTATTAGGAGAGGAGGCTCCAAATTCTTAGTTTGAAGGAAAATTAAAATTATTATCAATTATATATCTTCTGCATTCTGAAGGATTGGGTGTAACCCAGGTTTTGGGCAAAAAATCCAGGGGACACTTGTAGTCCTTCTTCTGAAATCTCTTTTTTTTTCATTTCTATGTGGTCTGGTCTACCAAGTGGGACACAGTGTCCCAGAGCAATGGGCACAGAGAGCTGCCACTGAGGATCACTGGTTGCGGGCAATGGCTACTCTGGCAGCTGGATGTCTCTGCAAGGGGATTACAAAAAGTTAGTCATTCTCTATGTTGTCTACATGTGACAGGATCTTCTATAATCAGTAAGCAATTAGCAAGCTAGCATATAAAAAAGGTGTAAAAGACAGAATTTTCAGACTAGGTTTTACTATAGTTTTAATCAGGAATATCCCTTCGCACTGCTGTTGTGCCCAATTTCCTCTAAGCAGGATTAGTTTGTGACCAGAGGGCAGCTCATCTGTGAGCCCAGGTAATCTTTTGAAATGCATTTCTGAGGAGACCTCATTATTTTGCCGAATGACACTGAGCTGGCCTAACACACCAGTCTTTCAGGGCAGCCTTGGGCAGCCAGGCAGTGCTGTCAGCCAGCAGATGATTTTCCTAACAGCGTCTTGAGAGGCATAAGCTCAGGATCTAGTGACCCTTGAGCAGGGCACTGACGGCAGCGGGGAGGAAGGAGAAGGACCAAATTTGTGGATGCAGGTGGAAATGGGGCAGGATTGGTGCCAGGATGTGTTGTTGCATTGCTGTAAATCTCTGGCCACCAGGGTGTCCTGGGTTTGTAGACTTTATTAGGATGATGTGACATGACCTAGAAGACTTCACACAGAAAACTTTGAAGTGTTTCTTGTTTCCTTTTACTGTTTCTCCAAGCCATTCATTGTTTTCACCACTCTGGAGAAGTTAATCAGAAGCATGCAGCAGAAATGACTGCAGCGTGGAATGAGTGGTGGGGCCTTACTGCAAAACTGCTCACCGTGACGAGCAGGAGGTGCTTCTGCAGAGAAGCCTGGAGCCAAGGCTGCAGGCTGGACATCTGCCCCATGACAGCAAAGGGCAAGGCACTCTACTTGTTGCTGCCTCCCCTTGACCCAAAGCCCTGGTGGCACAGAAAAGACCTCCTGCAGGAGCCAGGCTCAGGGAAGGAGTGCTGTGGAGTGAGCCCCCTGACAGGACACTGATGTTTCTGTACCCTGGAATGGCTTGGACACCATCAAGTCGATGAAAGGCACCATGAGTGTACTCCAGCATGAAGGAGAATCAGTGGTGGGGTTGCTCATACTGCAATATGTCTCAAAGCACTGTATTTGTGAGTGCCTGAACATAGATTGTATGGTGTTTTTCTTCTTGTAAAGAAGGACACAATGTTTGTCTAAAAATAATGTCTAAATTCAGCCTGGAATGGATTCCTCTAGAATATTGCTTTTGGCCCGACTACTCTGAATTGGACAACAGCGCCTGGAAAAGCTTCTGTGTCCCTTGACTGGCTAGAGAAAAAACTATGCTTGATTTTGGCAAATATCCCAGCTCTCTTCAAGGTGCAGAATGCTTCTCTCCTTTTTGACCTCGTTGCTGTTGGACTTTACTCCAGCCAGAGTTTAGAAGCTCTCGGTTTATTGCAACAAACTGAAAGTGGCTGGCAGCTGAGTTCAATATATGCAGGAATAAGGTGGCTAATTCCTTTTCCAGAAAGGCACAGAAGTGAGGCTTTGTCCAGGCAAGCACAGCCCACAAAAGGTATGAAGCAGAGCAGATTTCATTAGCTCCAGCTCACAGGCTGCCCTTCCTAGGAGGAAAAATATCATTCTGCACCATGCAAATCTGCATTTTCTCTGTAGGTCAGGAGACCTGTCTGCAGTGGACCCAAGTGGGCTGATGTAGAAACTTTCAATAGCAACAGGCCACCTCATCACCTTACTCTTTCAGGGAACTTGGTTTCCCCAGTTTGAAACACTGGAGTTAGTCATCATTACCTTATTAGCCCTCTCTTCCATGACGTAGTATGTGAGTACTTTTTTAACTACCATTGTAGGGCTTCATGGCATTTATTCCATTGAAAGGCAAAGGAGCAACATCGGTTTCAAAGGGAAGTGCAAGTGTGGGTAGAAAGTGCCTCCCTCTATCCATGTGTGGTGAAGGCAGCTGCTGTGCTCTGAAGCTGGCCCTTGGCTCGGGCAGAGGGAGGTGAATCCTCCAGTTCATTTGTGGGGCACAGGAAGGGCAGACCCAGCCTGTTTGTAAACAGACACGAGCAGGGTGCCCATTTTCCAGTGTGGCTCTGCCGGTGCTGGAGACAGATGGGTCAAGAGACTCTGCAGTTGACTCTGTACTGCTGAGATTTGCCTGGTTTCTCACCCACCTCCTGCCTGTGACCTGAGAAGTGTGAAAATCTGATTTCCTGACTGTTTCCTAGCTGGCTCCCGGCCCGAGGGGGTGAATCACAGTAGCGCTGTCCTGCAGCCAGGCTTGCCCTCAGCTGATCGCTCGTTACCGACATTGAGTCCGTGAAGTGGGATGGCTCCTTCACTCTGCCTCCTAGCATCCTTCAGGCTCTGGGCTGATGTAGTCCCTGCCCTGTTGCTGACCCGGTCAGAAAACCTGCAGAAGACAGTCCAAAGCTCCTGGGTGCTCCAAATTAGGCAGGCTTTTCACTGCATGCTAGAGAGTGTTGACTCACACAAGTTGCATACCTACACCTAGATAAAGTGAAGAACCTTCTTCACATCAAAATGACCACCCATTTTATCTGACGTGGCCTCCCCTTCATCACCCCCAACCACTACTTGCTCCTAGATTTTTGTATCCACTTAGATACACAGGCTTTCAATTGTGCGGGGCTTTTTAAGTTAAGTTTGAATTTGAGAAAGAACGAAATGAGCTCCAAGTACCAGAATGTGATAGCTCTGGAATATTATGCAGCATTAATCTCAGCAGTGAGTGGGAGCAAGACACTGAGGGATGCGCAGCCTGAGAAAACCGGGGAGGCTCGGTAAGTAGCAGGAGCAGATAAAAGCAGACAGCTTGGAAGATTTTTTTGGAAGAGAAATATCAGTGTAAAGAAGGCAGACAGGAGAGAGACAACCCAGGCCACTTCCAGGGCAGACCTTTCAGTGAGTGCCAGCAGTTCTGTGCTGCTGGATGTAGAATTGTTTCATGGGTTTCTCTAATCTCCAGGCTCTTGGAAAACTATTGTCTAGTGCCTGACCTAACGGGAAGTACAACTGTTCAAAACAGGGAGCACATCCAAGAAGGAAAATGAAAAGCAAAAAATTAAATTCAGAGGTTAGGTTTTCCTATTTTTAGCTTTTCTGCAAGTTATCTGGAATGAATGCAACTTATTTTGGAAGATTTAGGAAGCAGAGGGTGTTGCCAGTTCTTGCAGTAGAAAAACCCAAATGTGCTGCATCTCTTTTGACAGATGATGAGCTGCAAAAGATACTTAAATAGGCAGGGTCGTTAAGGGAGGGTGGTTTTAGATGTCTGCATTAAAGATTTTTCAAGTAAAAGCTCCCTAATGTTAAAGAGAGACACCGAGAGCAGGGCAGAGATCTAGCACGTCTGGCTCTGCAGATGGGGTCACAAGTTGCGTAGCTGCTTAGAAATTATTGAATTGGGCCACAGCTGTGTAGGTGTTTTGCATTTCCAAACTCTCCCATAAGAGGGAGGTTGCAGTCTATCCTTTGCAAAGATCCCCACAGATCTGGTGGGAATTTGGCTGCAGGAATCTGGCCACTGAGGGTTTGCCTGTGTTACAGGCAGCCAGGTAAAAACATTGCCCAGGACCAGCTCCTTTTCTGATCCTATTAAGCACCGCTCTCTTCTCTGGCCTCACCCATCAAAGAGCTGCAGTCTGAGCTCCTCAGAGCAATCCTGAAGCTTTCACTGAGCTCCCACCTTCATTTCAGGTCTGGCACCCTTGAAGGGAACAGTGATTTAACTCCAGCTTGTGGCTGTCTTGAGTGTCTTTTCTCTGACTTATTGCAGACACAACTACTTTTGCTTCCCTGTTAACCACTGTAGCTCACTGACTCCCACTGAGTTGCTCCTGATGAAGACACAAAACTCTCCCTCACCAAACACAGCTATTCCTGGTGCACACAGGTTCCGTCTTCCTGACAGCTGCATTTACTGCTAAGGGCTTGTAAACTCCCCAGTACATCAGGAACCTGGCTGAGGTGCCATTCCCTCCTGCAGGATTTGGGAACGTCAGGATCCTAGAGGTAAAGGCACTCCAGGAGATCATAACAAAGAGATTTGTGTTGTGTTCAGCCAAGAGGTTATTGTCTGCAATACTCAGGTACTAATTGCTGATGAGACCATATATATGTAACACATCTTGTTTCTAATCATGTAAACAAGTATTTTCCTGGCCACGGCACTGGCAGCCAAAATGTGATTAAAATTCAGCAAGCTCCCTCCTCTCCCTGGCAGTGAGCATTCCCACCGAGCCAGTGGAGGCAGCCACCAGCCACGGCCATGATCTGAACCATAGCCTGAGCAATGAATTCTGCAAAGGAAGATACAAACCTGTGGGAAGGACTGTTTTCCTTGAAAGGTCTGCAGAGCCTGTTGCTCAGAGGACCCCGCTGCATTGCTTCAGCAAGGGAAAAGGTGGTGCTGCCCCACAATGGACAAAAGGGATGCAATACCCCGAGGTCTATTCCACCAGCAGACTCCCAACTTCAAGAGAGGACAAGTTGAAAAAGAGGCAGCCACGTCTCTGCTGATCCCGCCTGCACTCTCCTGAAACGCCTTCATTGTGTGCATAAGGGCTGCAATCATCTCTGATCATCTCTGGGGCCAGAAGGAGTTGCTCTGCTCTTCACGCAGACCTTGGATACGGGGTGCTGGTTTCTCTGTCATTCCCATCTCCCAGTGATACGTAAGAGTGTGGCATCCGCTTGTGAGGGCATGCGGAGAGGCTGCTTCCAGCAGCATGCCCACTACTACCTGTGGGCTTTACATGATGCACAGCAGGAATTGTTTTCCAGCCTAGGGTGATGGAAACCACTACACAGTTTCTTTCTTTTTTTCTTTCTTTCCTTCCTTCCTCTTTTGTTTCCTGCATGCAGCAGTGTTTTGAGTTTCACCAGCCTTCTGTTGACTTGTGAAGTGAGGTATGGATGCTCCTATGTACTCTGTTGGTCCCTTAGCTGATCTCAGCCAGTCAAGACGTCCGAGCTTATATCCCAGCTGGATGCTAGTTTATTCAGGAGGGCTTGCTCCTTTGGCAGATGTTCTGCATTTCACTGCTTTGGATATTCAGCTGTCAACAGAGAGGGCAATGTGCTGTTGAGAGCCTCCTGTAATGACAGCCATTGCAGAAAGAGCTGTTTGAAATGCTGGGCAGGGATGGTAAAGCACCTCAGCACATGCTGTGCCAGCGGAAAGCTCCCTTGCAGGCCTATGGAATCTCACTCCATTTATTAGGCGGGCTGATTGCACTGATCTCCACTCAGAGACACTTTTCACTACCAAGCTAGATGGAGAGTTTACAGTGCACCAGGTGTGGCATACCTGCACCCAACAGGGCTAATGAAATTTAAGCTTTTTGTCTAGAAAGTGGCTTAATGCACTTCTTGCATGTGCCTTGTTCAGTGATTCCAGGTAATCCTCTATCCACAGGCAGCACACTGCAGCGAGCACATGGGGTTACAGCCTGGATACTGTGCATTACCCTCAGGTAGTTGTCCATGGATATACAAAGGTGGTCAAAGGTGACCAAAGGTGGTTGTCAGTGTCTTCTGTCTTATCCTATAACGCTTCTAGTTAGAGCCATGAAAACTGTGAATACCAAGCATATAAAGGTCTGAGTGCTCTGCCAATAGCAGTGAAACAGGAATTTGTGTGTGTGCAAGGAATAGTTAATATAGTTGAAGTACCATATTTGTCATTTTTAAAATTTTCTCAGGCTTCCTGGCTTGTATTTCACTGTGTGGTGGAGGCCTGTGATGTTGGACTAAACGGTGCTAAGCAGCCTGGAGGGCGTATGTTGTCAGTATATAAATCTAGATGCTGTGGCATCTCATGGGTGAAGACTTTTCTCAGTCCTGCTCCTCTCAGGAGCTCTGGCTGTAGTGCCGTACCATGTAATAACTGGAATCATTGTGGTGGTATTCTTTCAGGCTGCTCCAGGCTTGAGCACATCTGAAACTATCAGAAGACAGTTACTGGAACCATCATAACATGGCCTTCACACAGTTTGCCAGTGTTGCTAGGGCTTTCAGCTAAGACCTGGGCAATGCTGAGCTGTTTATTCCTGCCTGAGATTAGATTCATTCATGGGTATTTAATTCCTCAGGTCTAGCTGGTGGTTGGGCTTTTTTGTGTTACCCTGGTTTCTGTAGGATGCTGGCTATTTATTGTGCTTCTTAAGATTACCAAGCTTGTATTTCCAAGGCAGGGGTCAGCCAGCAGCCAAGCCATGCCAACCAAGAAGGACATAGATGTGTCTTGTAGGACATTATTCAAGGCTAAATGTGTGTATAGAGTGACACCCAGAAAAGTCTTTCGCAACAGCAGGGTGAGCTCACATTAAGCAGCGTTCCTGGTGCAGTGCCTTGCTGCAGGTAGCCTCTGTGGAACAGCTTTGCCATGCACCACTTTGCAGCTCTGGTGGTAGAGAAGGTGCCCAATCTCCAGCCATTGCAGCAGTAAAAGCACTGTAAAAGCTTTGTTGCTAAGGGATGGCCTCAGCATGAGTTTTGGCTGTGAAAGCTGCATGTCTGACACAGTGATCTGTGCAGAGCAGTGACAGGCACGAGTTGTCACCAGCTGTGGCTCCCAGTGGGTTGCAACCCTGCAGCAGCTTGTCTGCCTCTGGCTCTGGAGCAGTGAGCTGGTCCTGGTAAGTGAGGTGGCTCAGCTGGGCAGGTACCTCCCTTGAGGGGCACAAGGGAGGCCTCAGCCAAGCATTTGCTGCCGTTTCCATGCTGGGGTCATGGGTGACTATTGTCCACATCCGAACATCAACTTAGGAAACCTCTCAAGTCTGTCAGCCTGTGAATTTGTTTCATGCA
Source organism: Oreocharis arfaki (assembly GCA_013398015.1). Classification (NCBI taxonomy): domain Eukaryota; kingdom Metazoa; phylum Chordata; class Aves; order Passeriformes; family Paramythiidae; genus Oreocharis; species Oreocharis arfaki. Next base: position 64,095 of record VZRR01010029.1, on the reverse strand, counting down.
AACTGTGAACTTCAGTGCCCCTTCCACTCCCCAGCCCAGGTTTAGGGTTTAGTTAACAAATCTTTATCTCTCCTAGATGGTAATCTGCAGGCATCAGTGGTGCCATCCAGCTGAATCCATCAGGAAAACATAGCAAATGTAGGTGACTATTCATGAGTGCAACCTGCATTTCCAGGGGCTTATCAGGCTTGAAGCACTCAAACTCACTGAGCGTCTTCTGGTCAGTCAGGGGAGTTTGTGTGTCATGTAAACCAAGCACCACATACAGCTGGAGAGGCTCAGGTTGGGTCCATTAGATACCTGCCCTGGAAACTTCAGCACTATTTTGCTGCAGTCCCCTCAGGCTTGGTGTGGAAATGTGCACACGTTATGCCAGCTGAGCTACAACAGCCCAGAAATTACAGCCTCCACCCAGTCAATAAGATAGTTCAGTTCTTGTCTTGTCTCATCTGGGCTGGGAGTGTTTGGACTCACAGCTCCCTCAGCACAAAGAGAGGCACTCAATCAGCAGGGTAAGAGGGGAGCTGGGGAGAAAATGTCCCCCTGTTGAAGCTGTCCTGCAAAGAGGAAGAGAGGGTTCCAGAAGCTGCATAGCATATAGAGTAAGTCCCTTGCCAGAGCCCAATGGGTGAAGCTGGGCAAGCCCAGGGTTCCTGACTTACACAATACACAGGCTTTTTTCTTTTTTGTAAGTCAACAGCTAAGATAAAGCTCAAACACTCACAGTCACTGATACCACAGTAAAATTTCTGCTAACTACTTAGAAACATGAATTTTGCCAAATGAGAAAAACGGGAAATTTTAGGTCCCGTCCCTTCCCCCCCCAGTATAACTCTGATGCTGGCTCAAGCAAAGCTTATTGCAGAGCCAGGCTGAGCCTGAATACTGCAGCTCTGGCCATAGTGCTGTACTATGTAATTTTTCCTGCCTCTCTTCTTGCAAGCTATTTATACCACCCCTGCTTCATGTAGGCTGCAGCTGTCGCTGTGCCTGAGCGTCTCAGGCCGAGTGAGCTGCTCTCAGGAGGATGCTTTCTTCTAGGAATCAGGACACAAAAGCCGTTGGAGCGTATTGTTCAGCATGTCCCAGTGAAACGGGAAATCGAGGACAGAGAGCAGGAGGCAGCTCTTGTCACTGATCCTCAGTGGGCTTTGCACAGAAAGGAGACTGAAGCACCAGAACATGAGAAAAGCATCAATATCAGCATACTGGGAAGTAAAATGTAGCTAAGGCTGAATCCCCAATATCACAGTGTATCACTCCCAGTGAAAATCCTATTTAGAAATGTCTGTGAAGGCTGGATGCTGGCAGAGCTGTCTCACAAGCACGGCCAGACTGATGGGACAGTCCCTCCATCGTGTGCCAGAGCCCTGTGTTAACATTGGCCTAATTTGGGCTATGGCAAGAGAATGATTCAAAAACTGCAACCCACTACACGCAGCACTGAATGTTTGGTGGAGATAATGGCCAAGAATTACAACTTAAGTCCATTTTAGGGCCAGGAAAGGAAATAGTTGTGCAATAGCATCACTTCCCATTCAGATCCTCTACAGAGAGGGAATCAAGGTCTGATAAGAATCCTAGATAAGAAATACAGGGTGAGGCTGATATGCTCTGAGGTATGTTGGCCATGAGAGTTGTTTTGAGTCTTCTCAGTTTTGACCTGTATGATCTGTGCCTCCTTTCCTCTGGCCCTTCTGCAAGGCTGGGAGCTATGAGTCTAGGCTACTGTTAGACACCAATTTACAAACTCTCATAGTGCATTTGTAAGCTACAGTGAGCAAAGTCCACATTATTTCTGAACAAGAAACATCCACATAAGCATGTAAGACATTTTTATCTTACAGATTATTAGCATCATAGTTGTAATGAATGCATTTTAACTTTCCTGAGCATCTCTAATATCACCCAGTCTCTATTTTTCAAACTGTAATGTAACAAGAGACATCATTAGCATAATACCTCAGGCTACTACTCACAGCAAAGGCATCTCTGCTGGGAACAGAAACCTCCCATGCTCTTTCCTATTGTGTTTCTTAGGGCAAATGTGGTGCTCTGTGGCCAGGATGGGAAAACTACTTTACATGTGGGTGAGACCCAGCTGGGAACTGCCACCCTACTTCAGCCTTTGTTTTGATTAAAACACTGAGAGAAACAACAATGCAGGTTCTCAGTAGGCATAATCCAACCTACCTGGCTGCTATCTATTCCTGAAACGGGCTCACATCGCCTCCCCACTTCCACTGCCTCCTCTGCACTGAAAAAACAGCTCCAAAAGCAAAGGCTGTAAGCATGGTGGGCTTGCCCTGTAGCCTGACACCAACCAGACATAACAGGAGCAAAGCAAACACAGGGACCAGCTCTGCTGTTCAACAGCAGCTCCCATTGGTTTGGGTCAGGCACGAGATGAAGTCACACCATAGCCTGGCATCTAAAACATGTTTTGATTAACCCTTGCTATTGCTGAAGCTCAGCCTTGCAGAATGTGGTCCTTCATGTGAAGCCTCTAACCCAAAACAATGAAGAACATGCCAGAATTCTGTGATGAGCACAAGATGGAAACTGTACAAAGGTTTGTTTGCACCTGCTGGTGGGCCCTCTTGAGGGCTTTTCATAAGCCAGAGGAGCTTGGGCCTACTCCTTTTATTTTTTATTTTTAATCTCTCAGATGGCAGAGTGGCTGATTCAGCACACCATGAAACAATTGCTCCCAAACCAGTGTGTTGTGGTTTACTGCTCCATGTGGTGCTGCCAGCCCATGCAGCAAGGCAGGGCGGTGGCCAGGAGCACCTTCCCTAGAAATGGGGCTTCCTGCAGGCTGGCCACCAGTGTGAGCAACCACTGCAGAAGCAGGGCAATGGCATCATCAAACAAGCAGGACATTCCTGAAGGACATGTCTGGGAAGAAGTGATTTTAGCCAAAGAGCATGTAGGTCTTGTGTCAGTGAAGCCACTTGCTGAGTCCTTTGGCCACAGGATCTGTCCTGAAGGTTGCAGGGTTCTCATTCCAGCTCACAGGAGTTATTATAAAAGCTTGCAATATTAAAAAGAAGAAAAACAAAAACCCTTATTGAAGGGACCCTTACAAAAAACCATTTTTCAGTCAGAAGATTGCTGTTTTACTTCCAATAAAGAGCTATTTTTGCAAGACAGTCAAAAGGATAGCAACTTGGCATGTTTTATGGCCTCTGTTGCCCCCTCCAGTCCTACATTAGTAGTTGGTGCTTTTTGGAAAACAACAATCTTAGGAAAGCCTGCACTAATAATAACAATGTCTCAGGCTCATCATTTGATATACATCTGATATGCACTAGAAATGAAAACTGGGGCCAGAATTTCCTTTTCTGGCACAACCAACTATCTGTCAAAAAAACCAAAGCCTCTTTATAGAGGAGACGGCTTTGCAGGAGCTAAAGTGAACTTGTACAGGAACTTCCTCTCGAAACTCTGCCACAGGTGTAAGATGCACCTGTGACATGGCTCTCTGTAACTGTGAACATGTGCATGCACGTGTGTAAAAAACACATCCACTTAAAATTGGTAAGCAGTGCCATTTTTCTCTTTGGGAGCCAGCCCCAGGGCCCACGTGCTGATCAGATATTTGTTCCTCAGCTGTACCCACCAGAGGGGCTCTCAGCTTTACTGTCCTCACAGAGGTGAGTGCTCAGCTATAGAAACAAACAGAAAACCATCAACCCTGCATGCTTTTAAAGCCAGGTCACTGTGGTAATAACAAAGAAATACCATCATTACCTTATTTAATTGTCTATCAATTAATTTTTTCAAGCCAGATAGACAGGGTTCCTTCAGTAATTTTATATTGAAGAGTGTCACATCCTTGGGGAGGCAATTCAAGAGGCAGAGATGGACCCAAGAGCCAGTCATGCTGCTCCCAGTGAGGACAGGGGGAGCAGGCTGTAGAGATTTATATCTGGATGAAGCAGACATAAATATACCTGGAAGAAGGGTCATCTCTCCAACAGAGATCTCTGCCTCATGTAAGGACACAAAGGAAAAGAATTCAGCACAGCAATGACATATTTCATTGACCCCTAATGTCTAAAATAGGTTTTTACACTCACTCCCTCCAAGGAAGTTTTCTAAGTGAAGGCGTATTTAGAAAGGCCAAAGCCCTCTCCCTCCTGCCTTCAGGAGCTTTGCTGTGTACTCCTGCCGTGCTTTAGGGCCACATCCAAAAGAGCACACCCGGCATCTGCAAATGTCCGAAGCCGTGCCAGGGCAGTGGCACCTGGTGCTTGTCTGTCCCATGACAGGGCGTGGAACAGGAGCCAGACAGAAGCAGTTACCTCTTTTCAAAGGACTGAGAAATCAACAGGTGCAGTTTTCTCTCTTTGAAATAGTAACTGGGGAGACTACACACCTGGGCTACAAAGGTGCTTTAAATTGAGAACTGGAAAGGCCAGGTGACCAAGGTGGTGACAAACCAGCATATCAGTACCGTGTGTCCCTGCAATAGGGAAGAGCAAAATCTGACCAACACCCATCCCACACACATTCCTCTTTCCAAAAAAGCTTTCTGATTTTCCTCAGGTTTAACTTCGCTGTCCCATTTCTTTGAGCCTATTTGCTGGCTTCGCAAGTCTGAGAGACTCCCAGCAAATTTCACACAATCAGCAATGACTGCCACACAGGAGAAGAACTGATTATTCTCTGTCTTTCCTGTTGTCCATGAGCAGAATCCTTACCAGCTAGTCTTTGAGATAATGTGGATGTATGTGGAAGTGTAACAGTCCAGCATAGCCTATCAGTGAGATCAGAAAAGTTAGTTTGGAAGTGATGAGGTTAAATAGATGAAATGCTAGAGAATTGTACTTGCTGAAAGCATATTTTAGCATATAAGCTATTTAACTTGATGCTAGAGAAGAGAAAGGATGATTGTGAGAAAAATACCACTATAACTGACAATTGAACAAACAAAGAATTAGCAAGGTAAATGTGGAACTCCAGTATATCCAAGCTTCTGCTATCATTCCAGAGCAGAACAGTCTACTCAGGAAAAAACAGATTTTCAAGGAAAATTAAAGCAATTTTTAAAATAGCTTTGATGTTTAAAATGCATATAATTAATGACAAAAGTTTTCAAAGATACAGTTGGATTAGTTCTGCTTGGATTGGTTCTCTTGTTCCTGTGATTCTCTATCAATCATGAAAGCAAAAGTAGAAATGAAATAAATTGTGGAGTAGAAATGGTTATCTGCACCAAAATTAGCGATGAACTTTACCAACTACTTGAATGATAAGTTTTCTTATTGCAGGCACTGCAGAGTCAGACCTTTCAAGAGCAACAGAGATTGCTGCTACGCTTTAGCATATGCTTAGTAAACCAAATGTTAATCATTGTGAGTAGCACACACACACTGCAGAATAAGGGGAGTCTCCTCTGAAAACCACTATTCCAGTCCTATGGTTTTAAGAGAAGAGTATGTAATCCCTGTTGAAAGGCTGGAGATCTCAGGCTTGTGCAACTTGTCCCTATATTGATACAAGTGCTCGACAATGCACTTTAATAACTGTTTTAAACTGGTCCAAGCGGGGGCTGTCCTGCCTTTCTCCTCTGCCGGTTACTGTTACTACTGGTGCAGTAAATCAGATGAAGAACTACCTGAGGCCTTTGCTTGGCTCCCACCCAAAGGTTAGTGAAACCTTGAGACAAGGGAGCAAGGGGTTGGCGTGGTTTTCAGCCCCTGACTTACCTCACCGATCATTTGAACAGCTCTGATTCCGGACTCAGGCTGGGGGAGCAAGAGCACACACAGAGTGTGTGTCCACATGGAGATTTTGCCAGCCACAAAGTCCAGGAGCAGCCCTCAGGAGGATGACACCAACTCACGAGCACCAAGGGAACACTTACCCGAGACTGGCTGTGCACATGGGCATTGTTTCATTCACTCTAGTGACTGGAAAACTACGGTGGTCTGATTGCAAAAGGCAGATCTCTCTGTATAGCAACCAAAACAGATATAAAAATATCTTGGCCTTCTTACTCGATTTTAAAAAAAGAAAAAAAAAACCGCAGCTGTAAAACCTAGAAACTTGTTTTAACTTGAAAATGATGTTTAAACAAGCGTTGCTGTTTAATTCATATATTGCATGGATTTCCACTTCTGCATGAAAATTCCTAAATGTACAGCCTTAAAGACATAATCCATTTTTAAAAATAGGTAGCTGAGGCTATTCCCAAGAGGTAGAAGCTTGTGGATTTACAGTGAAACTGATTCCAGTGCAAGAAAAAGGAAACAGATATTCAGGTTCACCTGATATGCACAACACCAGTGACAACTTCTCCACTAATAAAAGACATGACACAATTAGATTGCTAACCTTTCCACACTGGGAGTTTATCAAAAGAGGGCAGGACTTGAAATGGAATGAGAAGAATCAGAACTGAATTCTGTTACAGGATTCTCCTATTCTCTACTTTTGTCTGAAGTTCTCTTGAGAAAGACCACCTGTCTCAGATCTAGGTGCAAATTGCCTTGTTAGAAAAGCTTTGATATTACAGTAAAAGCTGAGCCAATACTGTGAAGGAGCACACCTGTGAAAGGTATCACAAATTTAACTAATGGAACTGAGATAGGAGAAGTGCTCAGGAGGAACTGAATTAAACAAATAAAGGTTTTGCACTGTTTTTTGGTATCACGTAATGGGTGCCAAAAGGCAGCAGGGCCAGAACACAAATTACGAACTGGGACTAGAAAAGAGAACAGTTGGCAAATAGAAAAGAGAAAAAGAAAGCCAAGGACAGTAGGAAGAAAAACATGCCAAACAGGGACTTTAAATGGGGAAACAAAACTGATGTTTTTCGCAGTGAGCAAGACGACACAATTTCTACTGCCTTTAAAACAGATTTGAAAACACTACCTATTACAGGATTTTGGTCCATTTTACAGAGAACATATGGTCCAAATGTCAAGCAGATACAATTTCAAAGTAGCCTCAGCCTAACAGGCACATGAAATGCCAGGGGGAAAACTGAAGAGCTCCCCAGGTTTAAGTCTTCTGCCATTTGAAGATGCTCCCTGGAGCCCCACACTGCCGCAGTGAGGATCCTCCACGCATTTGAGGCGTGTAAGCTCTGGTGAGCAACAAAGAACAACATTTGCTGTTATTTTCCTGAATCATCTGCTATCCTGTGCTAAGCACTTCAAAACCACTTCTTGTGACAAATCAGCCAAGTATCAGGGAGCACCCAGTCTAATGGGGAAGCTGGAACTCTTCCCAGGCTCCAAATGTGCCCAACGCTGTAAATGAGTGGACACAGCTACCCCAGCTCAGGCACCCTGAACAGTCATTGCAACCATGACTCTTCTCTACACATCCCAGAGAATCCGCGGCAAGTATTTGTCTACTAAACCAGACAACTTTTCTTTCAAGGGACACAGAGTGCAGGACATGTTGAGGAAGAACAACAAAGACAGTAAAAAAACCCAAAGAATATTGTATAAATATTTCACATGCTTTTCCCAAGCACTACCAAGGTATATGTAAATGTCCATGTATTATGTAGAGGTAGTGTAATCTGGCTTCATCGAGAGCTGGAGTGGAAGGAAGAAAAAAGGAGTAGTGAAGATTTAAGGAAACCTGAAATCTAAGATAACAGTACCATTGGCAAAGAGTACAGCAGCTTCTTTTCTCTAGACTGGCCTCAGAACATTTAATTTTGGTGTTGTTCATCTTCAAGGCCAGCCAGCCAGCTCATAAAAATGTATCAACAAGCCATCTATTTCCCTCAGATTCTTAACCAGGACAGGACACAGGAAAGGTTCCATTTAAAAATCATTTTATTATTAACATAATCATCCCATTTAGCCAAGTGAGGGTTCATGTATAAGGAATGTCGGTAAATATTCCATTTGAGGCTTCTTTTTACATATTTCCATTGATAAATAAACTCTGAATTCACATAAAAAAGTTAAACTTAAATAACTAATATATTTTTTGTAACAGGCATACATTGGTAAAATATAAATATTCTTGTACTCAGCCTTTGCTCTAGATAACAGTTAGCCACACATCACAGTTGTTAACAACTAAAAACAAGAACTCAACTGATTTTCTGGCCTGGACTAAAATAGAGATGGAAACAGAAAATTCACATTTTGACTTTGGGCCAAAAGAGGTTGAGAGGCAGGAAGAGAACAGTTTTATTAACGGCCTTGTTAAAAATAGTCTGTTCTGCCACTGAATCTTAACTTATTCTACGATTGGTAGTTGATTCCATTATCATTTTATGTAACACTCAAGTATCACTAACAAAATATGGCACATCATCCATGAACAATATAATGATGTTTTAAAACTACCAGGGCAAAACTGCAGGCGATATGAGTGATTTGGCTCTGGCTCACCACTCCGTCCTCTCAGTCTGACATTAACATATGGTGGCACCTCCCTGCTTTGGCCACTTTCCCACAAAAGAGTGGAGTTTGTTACCTGTAGCTCTAAAGTTTCTCAAACTAACCAGTTACCAGGCAGTCTCTTACACTGGGCTTGCTCACCCAGAAGTCAGACCAAAAATCGGTTGATGGAGGTGCCCTCTCAAAGGACTCTGGGAATGATGGTAAAGGGGACCACGGGACTGCTGGCCTCAAGCTCCAGTGCCGTCAGGAAGCACTCGGTCGCGGCATCATCATTGCCTTGAGCCTGCAGCACCTCTCCCAGGCTGTTCCAGACCTCGTGGGCTGTGGAGTTCACCTGGACAGCATCTCTGAGAATCTTCTCTGCCAAGCTATAGCGCCCAAGCTGGTGAAGTATCAGAGCCTGCAAGAAAACAAAGGGAAAATGGCTGAGATTGGCCAGTAGGGCTTTCCTGAAGCTCAAACAAGGTCACTGCAGTGAAATAAGGGTAGGCAGCTCTTGGGCTCAAAGTGTTAAGACTGTGTAATTTTTTTTTAATTTAAGAAAAGAAATGACCTGATGCTGGACTGGAGCAAGCTACTCCACACCAACAGAATCAAGGTGCTTTACACATGAAATAAAGACTAAATAACAAAAAGTCCACCCATTTGCCAAGAAGCAGGAAGTACGTGGGCTTTTGCACAAGCTCCTGTTATCTGAAGTCCTAAGGTGCGTGCATGAAGTTTTCATCTCCTCCCTGTGCACCCAGCTCATGCCCTATAACACCTGAGACCACACACGGCACCAGAGGCCCTTGGGGATGGCTATAACAAGACTCACTTCAGCTCAATGGGCAACAACCACAATGCTTGATTTAATCCGTGGAACAGGAGCAGGGACTGATATTGCCCCAGTAACGCACAAAGGAGCAGCAGGCACAGAACTTCCTCATGAGCTTCCTTGTTACAGATTCTCCATCTTCCTCTGTGAGATGGGATCCAGTTCAACACTACACGATCCAGAGCACATCCAAACGCGCTAGGATATGGGCTGAATGAGGCCATGGAAATCTCCATCCTTCACATTCAGCTATGTTACTGTGCCAGAAAAGTCATGGAATGACCCAGTAAGAGAGCTTTATTCTGGGATTATAATAATCCCAACAATATTATGCATTTTTACATTGTGATTCTGTATTGCAAAACACATATGGATCACAAATCTTTGTTTTGCAGAGAGGTGTCCCAATTTCATGCTTACAGAGGCCTTGTGACTTCTCCCCTCCCAGCCCCCACTCCTTGGACCACAATTCCTTTTAGCTCTCTGTACATCTGTCCTTCAAATCCTTATTAACCTAAGCACCAATGATTGAAAGTTCTGACATTCTATGCAGCCTCTGAATTATCCACCATACATCTCTGGAACTGTGCCCACCAGGCTGACTTCCAGCTTGGGAAGCCTGCTAACTCCATCCTCCAGAACAACTGAGCACACCCTGCACTGTAGAACAATATAAAGAGTGCTGTACAGTATTGGCAAGTGAATAAATAAATAAATGAGATGCAGGCTAATTTCTATCAGCCTGGCAGATGTTCTCACATAAAGGTGCTAGAGGGCTTTTCTGGTTTGGACTTTGAGCTGTCAATTGAGTCAGCATTTTCAGAGCAAGTGAACAGTACTTCCAATACAAAAACTAGATAACTCTCAGGGTCAGTGCTTTTTTTCCCCGCAGTGAAGTGATTGTCAGTGACTGGTAGGTATCAGATGTGAAACTACAAAAAATGAAGCAAGGAGATGGAATACACAAAGCTGGTGTCACTGCAATGCACTGAACCCTAATAAAATTTAAATGTTCTTGTTTTTCAAGACAAGATTCTCTATTTTCAAAAGCCTTGCTTTTTTGGGGTGCAGATAGGTTTATTTTGTACTAATCAAACATGTGAATTATTTGAATATTGGTAATACTTTTTTTCTTAAATATACCAGACCATTTTCCCTGCTTGCTAAGGATACAAGCTGTTCTTTTCAAGACCAAAGAAAACCCTATTTTGCAGATATAAGCCTGTTCATAGGAAGAGACATATATTACGTCACATCTGCCCTATTCTGTATGGCAAAAAGGATAGCTGAAATTTTCCAGGTGATAGAACTAGAGCAAACACTGGCAGTTTGCCTGCTGTTATACTTTCCTAAGAATACAAGCATTAGTCTTGAAATTAGCATTTAGCAGTAGTGAAGGAACCACTCTTGCATGGGCAATGGGGTTGCATCCTGTACCCTCCTGTTTTGGGGACACAGCTTTCTTGAGGGAGTGTCTCCTGAAAGTCAAGTCCTTCACTGGTGTCTCAGCCTGGGATGGTGTGAAGACTCCTGCCTCGGGTGGTAGCCTTGGGACAAGAAGCTTTGCTTCCAAAGAACCAACAGAAAATTAGGCTTGTTTCAAGCAGAGCATTGAAAGGACAGTGACATTTGGTAACTGTATCTGTGTGCTGAACTCAAGCAAGTGATCTAGAGAAAGAATACAAAATACCCTCTGATTCATTAACTCTCTGAGAATGATGGTCAGATGTCATCCATTGTAAGTGTCCAGTTCGTAAATCCCCTTCCTGGATGACTTCATCAAAATTCTGAGGCACAGAACATTTCAAATTGTTTGCAGTCCTTGTCTGACTTTGCTCTGTTAAGCATTACACACCACAGGCAGAAGGAGCAGGCATGTCTATCACGCAGCAACATCCTTTGGTGACCTCGCACCAACGCTCGCCCAAGAAAACTAACTTCAGTTTGCCAACTGTCAGCATACGCTTGCTTTCTCTATTAACTCTTCAGGAAAAAATCCTAAACCACTAAAACCAACAACAACAACATCCACCCAACTAACCCCCTTCCCAAACCAAAACTCCTCAAGGCTTCCCAGAAATCAGTACAAATTATCCCAGTCCTTCACTGCGTATTTTCTAACTGGAAACAAAATCTCGAAGCTGCCAGTTCTGGCCTTCACCTGTTTAGCAGCAGATGTACAGACAACATTTATCTGCAGAATAATGTTAAGTCTTGCTTTGTGGCTGGAGATGGGCCTGAACAACACATCAGCTCTGCAGAAACACAGAGGGATACCTAAGTGACATATGGTTCAAACCTTCAGATTTGGCATGTTAGTTTAAAACCCAAGCAGAATGCTTTTTCTGTACATCCTCTCTATAAATAGAGATATAATCTTTAAAAAGATAAAATATTAGAGGGATTTTGGAACCCGAATCAATTAGAAAAAGTTCTATATAATAATTTGTCTAAATAATAATAAATGTCAGTAGGAAAACATCCATTTGACAAAAGATAATAAACCCAATAAGTTCCGAAGGAATTACAGAAATCTAAGGCAACCTATTTGTTCTTTGTTCATTTAGAATGCTGCAATACTTGACAGAGGTGTTTAAGACAACTGTTGGCATCTGCAGGAAAAAGCAGGATCTTTCCTGCTATTGCATCTCTTTCACATGAAAGAACAATAAATTTATTATATTTGCTCTGATCACAGTTATAAAAGCCTCTAATGTGTGCAGACTTCTTCATTTTGCAGCTCGGTACAAATGTTGCTTATTACTTTACTCCATGTTTGGTTTGTTGAGAATTTGGGGGTTCTTTTGAAGTTGATTTTTTTTCTTGTCAAATCACTCATCTCCCCTAAGTGTGTTAAGGCTTTCACCTTCCCTCTGGTTAGGATGCCTGTATGTTGTAAACTCTCTAAGCAAACCTTATTTTTCTTATAGCCAGGTTCTACACTGTAGGGGTTGATTTTGTAACTCAAAAAACTCGAAGAGAGAACTCTAATGAGAAATGGCACAGGCAGAAAGTGAAGGGAATCTCTGAAGAAACAAAGAGACTTTTCTGTGCCATCATCACAATAAATGAAACCAGTGCTTCATGTCTCCAATCCACTGATATTTATACCAGTCACTTTGAATAATCAACAGTACTCAAGGATCTGTGGAGTTCAGATGCTCTCTGCTCAAGGAAAGGTCAACAGCCCTTTACCGTGCCCAGCCAGAGCTGGGAGTAAAAGGGACTTTGCAATTCCAGGAGCCTCCAGGGGCTCTCCAAAGGGGCTTTCTAAAAGAGTAACACTGTGTAACACTGTGTACTGCCTTCGACAGGGAGGTACTGTTGTCACTACAAACAAGGTTCTATACAAACTTCACATCCCAACAGAACAAAACCCTCTAGGAATTAATCAAAATGCGGGGGGGGCGGGGGAGTGCTTCCAACTTCTGCCACAGGTTATTTCCAAGATTTTGCCAATTCTTTCCTCACCCAGTCTGGAGTCACAAAGTCTCCCTCTTGTTGGTCAGTGATTTCACATGTGTTTCCTCCCTCAATCATTCCCTGAACACTTCATTTTACATTGCCCCACATACAAAACTGCTATTCTTTGCTTATTTCACCCAAACATCTTTCCAAGGACTGTTTTTTACAATGCTCAGTCAAACAGGGCCCATTTATTCATTAGACAAATGTAAACATTTTTTAAAAGGAAAACATTCAAATGAATTTGGATTTCCAAATGGACCATTACAGCCTTCAAATAAAATTTCCAGTTAGAAAATGCACTATTATTTATTAATAAAATATCATCACTCAGAACCTGAACAACATGATATAATAAGCAATTGTATAAAGCCATAATTGCTTCAATAAGCATGTAGTGTAGTCTTCACTACAAAGGTATCTTTTTTCTGCAGATGAGCTTTCTCTTTCTCTCTTTGCAAATTAACCTGTCATAATGATTACCAAACAGTCAATGGAAAAGATAGATCTAGACAAATAAACATAGGACTAAAACTCTGTAAATAACTAATTTTTTATTTTGAAAAACAACTATTTTAAAAATTATTTAAACCACCCCTTTAGAGCAGTCCAGTAAGGTCATTTTTTTTATTTGCTTCTACGTAAATTAGAAGCTAACATCCAATTTTTTTCCATGGAACTAACCTTGAAAAAATTACAGTCATAATGATTACCCATCATATGTCTCATCAAACCAGAGCTTTATCGTAAAGTGCTAAACTATATTTACATTAAGTGGAAAGGAAAAAAAAAGGGTAAAAAGGTAATTCTACAAAGATTACTGTGGTTTCTTCATTCTAACTAAAAATTTTGTCTCAAGAGAGGTGGAGGTTTTCATAAGGTTTACCTGTCTGACTACTTCTCCACCGTGCCTGAAAACAAACAGTTCTCAGTCTCAACAGAAGCACCACTTGAGATTTTTACATATATTCACTTGATATCAAGAGGAACATTTTCATTTTCTCTGAGAAAAATATAGACCAGAGGTGGGAGAGGTTCTCAAAAACAATGGAATTTATTTAGGAAAAAAGGGGAACTGTGACCATGAGTCCATTTGCATTCTTGCCTTTTTGAGGGAGGGTGCTGAATGAACTCTGCAGAGAAGGAAACTGGGAACTGGGAGAAATGGAAAGAACAAGAACAAGTAACGTGGCTGACTTAACATGCAAAAAAGTGCCAGAGATTCTCATCATGTTTAAGAAATGCAGCCTGTTGACCTACAGAAGTCTCAGCTATGGAGATTTGAGTAGTAGCAGATATGATATTCATATTAATTTATTCCTAGCAGGTCTGTTACATTACTTGATTGCTAAAAAGCTTCTAGATTTGTACAACACAGACCTTATTTAGCTAAAAAATAGCCCTCAGAGCTAAAAGTTTGCCTTGCAAAAAAAAACAGCTATAAGAAAACATTAGAAACATATGGAAATAAAAAATGGACTGATTTTGCCTTTAATGATAAGAGCAGGGAGACAGAAGAACAGTGGCCTGTCTTGCTGATGACTTGCTGAAGCCCAATAAGCTAACAGCTGATTATGTATAAGCAGACTCAGAGCTATTCAGATGTGGGAAAAAAAATCATTTTTAAAAGCTACAAAAGGTTTAAAGAACTCACTACATCCAACTTCGCAATAATTTTCCCAATTCACTATCTGTTCTTAAACAGGTCCCAGCCTAAGAGATAATCAACTTTAAGATGTGATATCAGAAGGAAATGCTAGAAACATCCCCATCCTATCTAAAAACTTAAAAATCAGGGATTATGACCGTAAATAGTTACAAAACTAAGTGTGCAATGTATGCATTGAAAACCCATATGCAGTGTAATTTTAGCATCACAAAACTGCCCCTTGTTACATGCTGCTTTTTCAGCCCATTTTGCAAGTGTTAAGGTGGCTGCTATTTTTAAACAAATCTATCAAACCTGAAGGTTTACCAGAGACTTGACAGCGTTATGCTATAATAATGAAACAGAAGTGTTAGTGAGGCAAAATGAGAAGAATTTGTCATGATACATGAAAAAATAAGCAAAGTTCTACGGCTGATACTTTCCAACCTCTGTGATAAAAATACACATTTTAAATGTAGTCTATAATAAATATTTTACACTTACATAGAGTGAAATAGAACATTATTTATATACTATGCTCTCCTATTTTCATTTTAGCTGATGACTTTGTGCTGAAACATGTCCATCTAGCCAAAGTATGACTTTGCATAAGAAATCATTTATAAACTCCTTTCAAAGGCACATGCATGTTGAGTCATTGTATGCAACTATTTTCCGCAAGCAGGAAAAAATTGTGACATAGTGCAGCAGTTAGAAACAAGCCACTCCATCAGAAAAATGATGAAGAAACACAGTTCTGTATTTGAAGACACAGGTTGCATTTTAATGCAGGGATTTTGAAGGGTGGCCACATTATAAGGTTTAAAACCAACTGGATTACCCACACTACACTTTCTTTACAAGTAAAGGTGATGATAAATACTTCTTTTTTTGGAATTTTTTTTCTTTTGGAAAAGAAACTGCAACATGTATATAATTCGTTTTCTAAAATGCAGAATAAAAACTACTTATCTTATTTTCTCTAACAAGACAATTCTTTTGAAAAGTTAAAAGCATACTTCTTCAAATGTGGTCTAAATAAGACTTCCTAGCAGCTCAGTATGGATTTTCTTTTTTAAATGAGAACAACCAGCTAATAATACAACAGTCGATCACTCACAAAACCAAACAAAGCAGCTGATGAACAAATATGAACCTGTGCCTGGAGCCAACACTTCTCCTCAGAGCCTATCCCAGAACATCGCCTGTGCCACATGTCCCTCTCTGCCTGGCCCCCTCCCTCGCCTTCCTCCATGCCCAGCACACTCTCTGTGTGCTCTGTGGCCCCCCTGGAGCCCCAGTTTGTTCTTTCTCTGCCCTTCCCCCAGTGCTAACATACCCCCTAAGGTATCCAATTGCTTCCCCTGCTGCAAAACACTTGTTGCTAGGAGAAAACCTACTGCTTGGCAACAGATTTTTAAAACAACAACCTTGGCTTTGTTACTCACTGAACTTCACATGCCAGCATGAAATAATGAACCCGTGTGGTCGGGAGCGCATCTCTGTACTTGTAACTCCCTTGGAAATGACCGACCCCTTCCCACAAGGATGTGCTTGCCTTTTAGTTCCTTACTGCTCACAGCCCAGAATGCAGAAAGGTTCAAAATTGAAGGTTGTTTTTAAAAACTGCTGATCGTAGCCTTCCACTGAGATGGAAGCTCTTGGGGGATTTCCTTTCCTGTTAAGACAACATATTCTTGCAATAATCTGCCGTAATTTTGATTTACACCTTATGTGAACGTCCTATCAGCTTTTTAAAAAATAGTGTGACTACCAGGCTACATTGCAAGAACTAATTTGACTATAGCACGTACACTGGAAACAAATAAAACAGCTTCTGATAAAGTGAAGCAGCTAGTGACTCCAGATCTTATCTAACTTTTTCTCTCCACCTGAAAATTATATTGAGGGTCTTATTTTATACACTGTGGCTACCAACACAGTAAACCCACAATGGTTCTCCCTTCAGAAAGCAGATGGCTACAGCTCTGGCAAGTACTGCATCACCATTGGCATCAGGGAATAATTATGTATAACCTTAGTCCTCAGATTATGGCCAGTCCTAAACTTGGAGTACTTGTCATCTGGTGCAAACGTTTTACATTTCATCCCAGGTGTGACACCATGAGGTGACACTGAACTGTATGTAGGTCTCTGGATCATCTCCCTCCATCTGGAAGCTTGGCAGCACTGCATCTTCCCTCCCCCCCTCCCAGCACTGAAGCCCCATCATTGTCTTCTCACCTTTCCCACAAATCAGAAATGAGGATTTCCCAGAGGTATAAAATACATACACCTGGGATGAAAACTGGTGCAAGAGATCACAGCTTCACACACTGCTGTTTATGAAATGGGCCCACAGTAATTTCTGTCATTTGGTACATTCTTGTCTTTTGTGATTCATACCTTCACCTTTCCCCTATGTAGACAGTTTATAGACATAAACACATCATAATACATTCCCTACAGAAATCCTGCCACTTTATCAGTATAATCTGTAGCTGTATTTCAACACTGCCTGGGTTCAAAGCAAGGCCAAGTTTACCACTGGATCACTGTGCTCCATCCATACAGACACTCCTAAGTACTGTTTGTTATTGATGCCATTATTTTCCCAGTATTGAATCAAAGGGTCAGAAGTATAGAAAGCTGTATTTCTGTTATTCAAAATCTAGGAGTAACATAAAAGTTTCAATATCCAAAAGAGGGAAAAAACCCCCAAGTCCTCCAAAAATTATACAAGTGCCTAACAGGATAAACAGAAAACCTCATACCAAGATTTTTGAAATGAGGAGCCTCAAAGTCAGCCCACTAAGCCAATATTCAATTATTTGAGCAAAAGCTGGATTTTTCACAAGAACTGAGGACCCAGGAATTCAGGGTCCTTACTCCACTGCCTAAGACTAGGTCCCAGTCTAGAACACCTGAAGGTTCCTGGTTTTGAAAGCTTGTGCTCCATACAAAACTATTATAATGTCAAGAAATTAATGTTTTTCTGTCCAACAGTCAATTACAGATAGAATTAAAGAATAAATAATTAGAAATAGCAAGCAATGACTTTTTAAGAAGCTGGTTTTCATTAAAGACAGTTCTTCTATACAACCACATTGAACACAGTAGTTGTATGTGGCTTCTGGAAATAGTAATTAGAAAAACTGATCAAATGTTTTAATGAAGAAATCAATCTGAAGTCAGGGGAATAGTTTGTGTATCAAAGAAAAACCAGAGTTGCAGATGCAGTACTAAGCTTTGTGAGTAAAATTTATAATTAATAGAACTGTCAGAGTTCCAATGGAGCACTTTGGAGATCTTTAGCTAGATTGCCACTGTATTGAAAGCTAGCATTTGTAGTCCATACTTGTACACACTCACACTATAGAAACTAGCACTTACTTATCTGAACTTCTGAGACTATGGAAAAGGAATCAGAAGTGAATGATATTCTTCTGAAGTACCTTTCTGCATTTATGCATGTGCATTTCTCTCAAATATTCTGAAAAATGCTGTATTAAATATTCAAAGTCAGAACTGCGGTATTGGATAACAGATGACCAATCTTTTCATTACTAAAATAAAACAGAAACTCATAGATTAAAGCACATTATTCATATTTTTACTCCTTTTGCCCTTAGCCAAAGAGACTCCTGCATATAAAAATACGTACATACATATGTTATAACTATGACTAATGTCACTGTTTCAAAAGTGTTATGACACCACAGCAGCACTTACTACACTGGCACTGCAGTAACCTCTAAGAAAAAGAGGTTATTTTTAATACAGCAATAATAAATATATATATTTTTATAGCATCCCCAGGAAACAGACCACTTCCTCTCCCGCAAAGCAGATGTGAACTGCCATCTGCTGCTCGGGCTCAGCACACTGCACTGGAAGGGCCATCCTCATGGCAGTGCGCAAAAACCTGCCGGCAGGAGAGGGATTGCACCCCCCTCTCCCCTCCCCCATCTCTCCCCGGATTCTGGAAGGCAGGGCAGAAGCTGTAGGTAGCTGCTAACCTGCCAGCCTGCCAGGACAGCTGCCAGCAGATTCTTCTTTAAGGGACAGCTATTTTCAATGTGAAGGGAGGGCCCACACTCTCCCATCTGTGCACCATCAGGCACAGGTCAGAAGAGCCAGAGCCTAACCATTGCCTAAGAAAGGGCTTCTAGCACTTTCAGAAAAATAAAACAACACTTCCCTATATACTGAATTACATTGCACAAAATTGGAAGAAGTCGAACATACTGAAACCTACAGAAAAAAGCTTCTGACAATTAAAGAGATAAACCCAAACAGCACTATTTTTGGGAAAAATTATTAAGGACCTAAGAATAACATCAATGTACCTCAATAAATCAGCTTTTGTTAGTACTGATCTGGAAGCAAAAAGATTAATATAACTGAAGCATCATTTAAGTTTTATAACTAAATTCCATATAAGCCTATCACGTTTTCTCTCAACTTTTTTTTTGTTTGTTTTGGTTTGGGTTTTTTTGCAGATCATTGTCAATTTTTTATCTAGAACTTGCAAAAGTAAGCTATTTTCCATTTAATCAACATCAGATCAGAAGAGTCCTCTTAGGTCACTCATTTCTATCCCCTGTTTTTACAGTCAACCTTACAACAAGATTTCTCGTTCCACAGTGTTTAGCCTGTAAGTGCTAGGAATCCTCTTCACGTCATCTTCCCAAGTTTTTCCCTAGCTAGGTTGTTTTCATTTGCTCCAGTGCCAATGCCACCTAGCCTTATTTGGATTATGCATATTCCTCTCATGTTTACAAGGATCATATATTATTATTAAAGTTTCCTACTCCTCCCAGGAAACTCTGCAGAGATTTCCAGTGCCACACTGCAGTCACCTCGGCACTCACTGGCTGTAAGGGCAACACTGATGCAAGCCACAGGCCGGGTTTGCCTTCCAGCCACGTCACTTGGGATTACAAGAGAATCACAGCCCCAGCCTGTGAGGAACCCCAAATGAAACCTCTGCCTTGGTGCACACTGAGGGTTCACTTGCCCTGTCGACCAGCCTCAGCTGGTTTCACCGGGCATGGCAGTCTCTGTTTTGGGGACATAAAGCAATCAGTGGAGCACGAACACCACCATTCCACATGGGAAGGAGGATCTGTAGGCTTATAAAACTAAAGGTGAGACTACAGTGTTGACAAGATGATGATGCTGACAACAGGGACAAGATGATGTCTCATGTTGTGCCTGGCCAGCTCATGCACAATGGAGATGCAGCCCTGATCAAGTACCACCCCAGCTCTTTGGCCTCCCCAGTCACTTCCATACTCAGTCTTGCTCTTGCATTTTGTATTTCTGAAAGTTATTTTATTTCTTTCACTGAAGGGTCTCCAAGTCCCACTTTTGCCTTTGTCCTGCAACTCTTCTCACTGAGTAGAGGTACTGCATGAACTACTCTAAAATTTTCTATTAACAAATCCAGTAATATTTAGCGAAGCCTCAGTTATTTCATCAACTAGTTCTTCCAGAATTCTGGTCAACTCCTCCATACTCTTCCGCCAGCAAGTACTTGCCATCATTTCTACACTTTCATTTCTACTGCTAATTTCACCTTTGCCATCCATGATGAATATCACATTCCTGTTGAAGATTGAGGCAAAATATGACTTGCAGTTATGGACTTTTTGTAAGTGGATATCCATCACTGCACTGATTGACACTGCATGTTAAATCATATTCTGTGCTTGGTTTATGGCTCTTGAAATACATTTTCCAAGCCGTATAATAAAGTAGTGCACAAGGTTGGAATCAGCAGAGAAAGTGTAATTTGAAATGCTGTTTCTCCCTCAGTCCTCTCCTTTGGTTTGTTATTGTCAGCTGACAGGCAGCTGGAATAAATTTGAGCCCTGTTTCCCAGAGTGTAAGAGTCTTGTCCATTTGAGTCACTTTTCTAGTTCACTGGAGCAGAGTTGGCAGGAAGAACAAGAATGACAGAAAAGGCACTCTCCCACAAAGCTAGGATTTGATCAGAGTAAGCAAACTGGGAAGTTAATGCTCTCTGAGTAAAGAGCTGAAATGCACATGGCACGGAAGGGATTTTCAAGCAATAAGAACTACAGCAACTACATGGGTTTGGTGGGGAAGGTGGGAATCCTGGAACTTAAATGAGCTGCTGAGTCTGAGGCAAGATACAAACATTTCCTACCAGCTATTGTGTTAAACATCCATTGATTTATCTTCACAAAAATATTCAGATATAAATGTTACATTAAATCGAATGTAATCCACATGGCAGAAAGGCAACACCTACTCATAATAGGGTTTGATTCTGCAGCAAATGAGGCAAGTTTGGATGGCCAAGCTAAAGCTACCTCATTTATTTTCCAGAGATCACCAGCTTCTCATAATATCATATCACAATTTTAAAGGAAATTAGGTTTGACATGTCAATTACTTTAATAGATCTGACAGCATTTCATACAGTTTTATACTTTATATCAAAACCAGTTATTCCTGGCAACTCTAACCTACCAACTTGTGGCTAAGCATTCAATTATGACAAAGCATCATCACGGGTTGCATTTGTGTCATAGCATTTCACAGCCCTCTGGTAAATCTTTGTGTCCATGACCCTCACAATACCATCTGTTCCAATGCTATTGTGGCTATCACTTTTTCAAATGGTCATAAATTAAAAACCAGTCAGAATCCCAAAGAAGCTATTGTCACCTGTCAGGACAAACTGTAACAAGAACCATGGAAAAATGGAAATTGAAATGGCTGTGCAGCTGATAGAGGTTCACTTGCTCATCTTTTGAACGTTTGTAAACACATGACAATAACTGCCTATATTTATTACTTGCACCCATTTAGAAAATAAGGGGGTTTGGTTTTAAATGAGAGAATATCCTTTTAAAACTATGTCTTTATTTTAAAATACTTATTTTAAGATAGCAAAACCCACTTACCATCAGGGCCATTTTAATTCAGAAGCCAAGGCAAAAATCCTTTCATTTAGTAGGTCAGATCACTTCTGATAGATGCCAAATATTCTTCCGAAGTGCTACCTAACACAATCTTTGTTCATGTAGATTTAGAGCTCTGAAACCATTTTCACACTGTATATTGTACAGAAGAAATGTTGAATCCACATGATTTTTAAAATTATTTCTAAAGCCCTTTACAGATAAAGTCTCTATATCACTCAAAATTCACTATTTCATCTAAACATACTATGCTATCCAGTAATACAGCTAACTAAGCTAACGTAGCACAATACATTATTATAACAATAACAATATTATAACAATACGTTATTATAACAATAACGTATTATAACAATACGTTATGTTCTGGAATAATTTTTAAAAAATCAACTTTTAACAGCACTGACTGCAGTGACTCCTGGTTTGGTTTTCTAATGACTGTGTCTTACATCACTGCAGCAGAGAACTTACAAACACTCACTCTTGTGCGTTTGCTGATATCTAATAAAAACTGAAATAATGAAAAAGCCTGCGTAGTCTTTCCTTCTGCCTCTATTTTTGTAATATTTGCACAAGCCTCTTTTTTTATTTTGATCATTCCCTTTCTGAGCAGATGAAACAAAGGTATTAAATAACTTCATATGCCTGATTTCCTAAGGATATTGGTCTTAAATAGGAAGTTCAAAGTGTAAGATATAACCAGTGTATTAGTAGTGGCTGAGGAAGATTGAACACACTGAGTTGCAACGAATCATTTCACCAGCACCACTGATTAAAGACTAATTAATTAGAACCCAGGAAAAAAAATGGGGTTAATTTCATGTTAATTTCAGATACATCCATGAAAGGAGCATTTGTAAATTCACTTACAAAGTTTAGTTCCTGGAATAACAGGAAAGCATTTAAAAACTTTGGGATTTTTCATCAGAGTATTTAGAAAGAAAAATTGAAAGAATCAAATGTCTGCGTCCTAACAGGCCTACTAAAGCCCGCTATAGTGCTCAAGTGGTTTTGTGTAGTGTCTTTCCTTGCAGGGCTTAGCTTTTAACAGTGTGAACAATGTTCGTGTTTTCATATTTCTGCCAACTAAGTGCTTTGCTAATGAATTGCTTTGCTTTGTTCATCTGAGCAGTACTAAAAGACTGAAGATTTCTTCCAGGTCAAATGTGTTATGTACAGATACGTGGCTCTTGAATATGAGCACTCCATTTTAACTCAGTGTTTTGCTAATATTTCTTTTTCCTTCAGTTCTATACCAGCTCTTAAGAAAGAAAAGCTGTTCCTAAAATCAACTTCAAATCTAATTTAAGGGCTACTTCTTGAAAGCCAGCTTCCTTGAAGCATCACACCAGCATCTACCACAACACAGGATTTGTCAGATTAGTGTGTAAAAGCCACAGAGGTATAAACTACACACCAGAGATTAGCAGAAAGAAGCTGAAATGCAGTGTGATGCAGAAAGTTTTCTCAATTTCCCAAGACTCTGATAAGCGCACCTTAGCACAAAACTACATTCAGCCTTGACATCTGGACAGTAACATACACTTACAACCATTGTGACACACTTCAAGGTATTACACAGCCCTCTTTTGTTCACCTCCCACTAATCACAGAACAGGAGCACAAAGTTATGGTTTGCCATTTCTTACCAAACTGATCTTCCCCAGAGGGTATTATCCCTCTTCAGGGAAAAGCAGGCCTGAGAAGTCTTACTGAAAACTGTATTTATTGTATATAATGGTCATTACCTAAGCACACACACCACATAACAATGAAAGATTTATGACATTAACCTCCAAACCTGACTCTGGTTACACACAAATAAACATTCCTGAGTTACATTTGTGCTCACCAATTCAAGTTAGGGACTACAATAGTCTTCAATTTCCCCAAGGACATAAAACAAGACTTAATTCTTTTTTGTTCAGACCCAGGTAGGATTCTTATTTGTAGGAAGATGCACCAAAGCATTGACCTGAACAGAACATCCAAGAAAAACTAACCTCTCGTTGTATAATAAAAGCAGCAATCCTTTCTCCTTCAGATTTCTATACCCACGTACTTTGTATTTAGTTCTGGATTGAAGTTAACTTCTCTTGAATTTTATCTTACACCAAGTAAAAACGTAAGATAAGAAACAAAGATTTATGGAAGTCATTTCCCTTTATCACCTATAAAAGTATGTTACTATAAAACAGTGCAATGTTTAACTGAGCTCTCAAAATCAGATCAAAAAGTAATCACAGAAACAATGTACTGGTGCCTCAGGTACTTCTGAACCAGTCTGCTGTCCAAACAGGCATCTCCTTCACCAAGCATTTCAGCTGCAATGACTTGGGAAATAATATATTTATTGAGCAAATCCAAGGCAACATTGACAAATCTTCTATAAAGGAAGGGAACTGGGAGAAAGAGAGATGTAGGTAAGTGAAGTGATTGTTTTTTAAAAGGATTGAAAGTGAATGATACTAGGACCTCATTTTACATGGCTGAGCTGAATGGCTATCAAGGAGCTGCCACAGATCCCTTCACTTAAACTGCATGCAAAGGCAATAACTATCCAAGATATAATTTTCACTGATAAATGATAGAACTGATTTAATAATCTACATTTTAATAGGAGGTCCATTAGTGACAGTACTAAATTTAAATATCATAAGGGGAAGTCCTCCTAAAATCTGCCAATCATTTGCAAGTCAAACCCCACAAAAGACACTCCACAGGCTCCTTTCGGCAGGCAGTGGGAATACTGATACTGCTGCCCTAACAAGATTGAAATTGGAGATGCCTATGGGGAAAATTATTTTCTTCACAGTGCAAAGGCACTGGAAAGAATAATCACAGGAATTAAATGTAAGTCTCATGAATGTGATGCTCAGAATGAGAAATCAGGAGGCTTGTACTGTATTTAAAGCTAGATATGTCACAGCACCTGTGCTTCAGTTTCCCTATTTCTTAACCAGGAATTCATGCTTCAGGGCCAAACATACTTGAAACTTAACATGCTCAGCACTCAAAATCACTATGAAAAAATACTATAGCCTTTCTAAAATATCTAAATTTTTGATTCAGAGAAAGGGTAAAAAAGATTTAAGTTACTGTCTTAACTCTCTGACGTACAATTCTTAGTTGCTGTAACACTTGCAGATGCTCAACTTAGCCAGTTACTTTTTATTCCTCCAAATTTCCTCAGATGCTTAAATATTCATGCCTAAAATATAATAACTATAACTAATGGTATTTTTTTTCAAATGCCAAGAGCTGTTTGCAAAGCTAGTGTTTTAGCAAAACATACAGACTAAAGTCATGATTAACTGTTGAAACTGGGATGCTCTTACCTCTTGGCTCTCTATAAAGTCCACACATATTAGTATCAAATTTTAGAAGGTGCAGATCAACACTGTCCTGCTGACTGAAAAAGTGGGGAAAGCCCAAAACAGCTTTCTGTTTTCAAGTTTATTGTTACTTAGTCTCATTGATGATGTATTTCCCCACCCATATCAGCTTAACCATGTTGTTTACCATGATGGAAGTAGCATTAAAAGCATTAACAACTCTAAGTCTGCATTCAGTTTTATTCAGAGAAAACACTGGGCTTTTGTAGTGAGATGAAGTACACAAAGTGGCCAGATAGCATGTCACCTCTCCCCTACTGAAAAATCAAGAGATGGCAGCTTTCTGAGTAGTATCACCACATGGTTTTCTTCATGTCATTTGTTGCTCCTTGTTGGAAAGAATATACTCTAGTAGGAATAATTACGGAAAAATAACCATCACACTTTCAAAATGAACACAACTTTCAGAGATGCACAAAACACAGTTCAGATTTCCCTGCAAATTAAAGCACACTGGAATAACTGATTTCTCTGTAATTAATCGGTTCATCTAGATTTAAAAAATAACTTGACATAAAAAATAGCCCATCATTAACCTTAAAAACCAATTCTCTAATTCCATCTAACACAAGTTTGCTACCAGAAAACACAGTCTATGTTTCAAGAAATCTAATCTTGGAGAAAATATATTATGTTATTCACACATAGTAAGTTGGCTGAATTCTTCCGAAGTGCAAGGTGGAACTCATCTTTAAACTGTAGATTCATGAGCAGGGGAATTACTGTGAAGTATAAAACTGGCTACCAGAGAAGCTAAGCTTCAGCAATGGAAAAGAGGTCTTCAAATGAAATTTAAAATGAGATGAGCTGAAGAGGGAGAGAGAGACATAAGAAGACTATTCCAGACTGAGGATTTGCAGAAAAACTCTGAACCAGAGCAGACCACTTATCTGGGGAATACAGCTGCTTGACATAACCCTGCAAAAGTGAGCATTAAAATGATTTCCTGGGGGACAGCTGCTTCCAGATCTCTAGTTTTGCATTAAGGTAGGCTACTTTCTGCTTGATAAGGATAAGATAAAGCACAATTTTCAAGAACAAGTTGTTTATAGTTCCTAGTCAGAAAAAAAAATTATAATTAATTAGGTAATTTCTGGTCCTCTCAAGAGCAGTCTGTTTTCTCAGGAAATAGCTTCTGCCAAAGCAAGTAAAGCTCCTGTGACAAATATAAAGCAAAAAGCAAAAGATAATTTTAGCAGTGCATTAGAAATGCACCTGAAAACTGCATAAGATTTATAGCAAAATACATGCACTGGTAACTCATGCACCATTTTATAATAATAAGTTATTCTACGACAGACTGAGAAAGAGTCAGGGCTCAGACACCTGGTGATGGTGCTGCAAGTTTCTCACACATTTAGTCACCACCTCAACTAAGCCACATGGAATGGTTTAGCTCATTCAGATTGCTGTTGATTGCACTTAGTTACATTTCACTAGTCTGCAAAGTTATGCAGCACAAGAAAATGAAAGAAAAACAAAGAGACAACATGTGCAGATGACTGCAGGCTTCAAATGTCCTGCAGTTAAAGAGTTCTCACCTACAGAATTCTACAGCAGAACCCTTCTCAGGAGAAGGAAAACAAAATCTCTCTTGTTCATTTAAAGTTGAGGACGGCTGCTCTCTCAAAGCCTTTTTCAGATTCTTTATATTTACCCCCCCAATCCTTAAAAATATTTCTTTATTAATTATATGAAATTCAATTTTAAGTGATTAGATGCCAGACGTTACCTACAAGCAAAAGCATACCAGGTGCTACATAGCTTTTATTGCTGTGTAAGTTCTCAGCGCCAGCTACAAAGAAATACTTTAATAAATTCAATGAGCACAAAAATGCCCAGGGAAGCAAAATAATCATAATTAGCTCAGTGCATACTTCAGCAGAATGACCTAATTTAAAAAGTGTTTTGCAAAGCAATTCACATATTGAAAGGCAATTACACAGAGCAAAATAAAAATAGAACTTTTGAGATCCCTGCAAAAAAGCACCAGCAAGTATCCATGAAAAGGGATGTAAGAGACTACAGAGGATAGCAGGGAAGAGCACACATTTTCAATTTTTTCCATGCCTTCTCTCTTTTCCTTTTTGTTCTTTTTTTTTTTTTTTTTTAAATAAGGAGAACTTAAATATCAAGAACACTGACACAAGGCCTCCTGGCCATTTCCTGAATTATTAGGACTGCTAAGACTACTGACATTTTCCTTCGTTAAATTAGTCATCCTCGTTAATATTTTTTTGATTAGTATAAAACTGTATGGTTTTTCCCCTACATCCTATTTTAGGTGGCCAGTTACCCAGAAAAAGGGCACAGAGGAAAAGGGATGTCAACAAAACCCATCTGTCAATAACTTTAATGTAGTTGGCCCTTTAGAGGGTAAAAGGCATAAGAAGATGGAAAGACTCTGCAAAGACTTTTAATAGGAATTACCATTTCTAAAACCTACAAAAAGAAAAAAAAGCCTGAAAAAGGAGATTTTTCATTATGCTGTGATCAGATGCCTTTACAATCTTGCTAGCTGTTCATCATCTCTACTTAGTACTATGAAAGATACTTTCCATGTAAACAACAGTAAAGAGTCATAAATATTTTGTTTTCTTTAAGTAATATTAGACACACCTCTGTCTATAGAAGCCTCAGAGCAGATCATTAAGGTATACTTGAACATTCAAGAAAACCATCAAGAGAGACAGAAGCCCAAGAACTTCATTTCTGGAGATCCAAACTGAGGCTTTTCAGTTGCACTGTTTTGCTACTGACACTTCTGTATGCAAAGACAGTAAGATGTATCCAAAATATTAAGGCAGGTTTGTAGAAGAGAATATATGTATACATATATATGTGTATATTTTATATGCACATAATTAGGATGAGTGACTGCCATTGAGAAAGGTATTTATCTCTCACACCTTCCTTCCGTGATTGCTATGGGTAATGTACCATGGAAACAAGAGAAGAAAGAACAAAATCTGTGCTTAATAGATTTTTATCACTGATAAAAATAAAGTAAGTCTTGCATAACAGGAAAATGTAATAAGACTTTGTCCACAGACAAGTGTTCCCATCATGTTTTCTAACATAAATCATTACCTCTATCTACAAAGCTTGTCTTGCTTGCATTCGTAGAATCACAGGATGACAGAAGTAGGTAGGGAACTTGAGATTCTTTACAGCCAACCTTGAAGTCAAATTACCTACAGTGGTTTGACAAGGGCTGTCAGATTTTGAGTGTCCCCAAGGATGTGAGACCCCCACAAACTCTTTGGGAAGCGGACGTATCTTACATGTGCATGTGAAATACTGTTACCATTACACAAATGCTATCTCATCATGCTCCTGTTCCTGTCAATTACTTGAAAGAGTGTAGGGCAGGGAATCCCTCCTCAGATGCTTTGTTATGATGTCTAGAAAATCAAAGCCCTGTTCCAGACTGGGCCATTGTGATCCTTGGATTTTTTTCCTTGAACTTGAAACTATACTTGGTTGCTACTTTGCAAATGATAATATTTGATCCATAGTTGCTGTATATGAAGTGAATTAGTAATATATCAGTTTTGATAACAGAACCCAATTCAAAGACTTTATAATATAAAATGTAAATCAAAGCTTGAGATGAACACTACTTGTATTTCAAAAACTGAAAACAAAGATTCTTAAAATCTTCCAAGCAAAGAGGAGGAACTTTGGACTAATAGTGCATGTTGCAGACTGACCTGCTTCAACAGCAAATTGTCATGAATTATCTGATGGGTGGAATTTCATCAGTTCCACACAATACAATAAAAACAGTGGAATGATTTGTGACCTGCCATATAAAGATCAGTAACTCTAGCCAAAGCATCCCTTCCTTCTGCCAGCATCTGCCACTAATTAATTTTCCATTTTTTTAAATGGGAACAAATAGAAGTGATAAAATGGTTTCTGGCAAGCTGTGCCTGAATAGATAAACTGTGGAAAAATCTATCACACAGATAACATGAAAACAGAAATTTAAAGCTGAGATTGCAGGCAAATATCCTTATGTTAAAAAACCCTACAATCAAACAAAACAAAAAATCCCAAATAAACACCTCTAAAAGTTTAAAAAAAAAGAACACCCTAGCTTTCTGAACCTTTAAGTGGTTTTGGTTTTTTTTTTTCCTACTTTTAAATTAACTTTCTGAGGATTTCTATTTGAAACCGTTTCTCTCTGTATTCAGAGAGCTGCCTTAACCATTGCTACTAGATTCTCAATAAATAGTACATCTCGACACCTTAGTTTCTCCATCTAAGCCCAGTTCCATTCAATGCAGCCACTGTGCATGCTGCACAAAATCAGATACCTTTGTATCTTCAGGTACTCAGACTGTCTAAACCAAACAACCATTTAAGTGAGCTGCAGAATTCCTCTTGTAATGGCTGACAGCTGAGGACAGCACCAACGAGTTGAAGAGACCTTAGAGAGGACGCTCTCGCGGGGCGACAAGCATGCAAGAATGGAGGTATTTTCTTGTTGAAAGATCTGCTCCTGTCACAGCTGCTTTAAGCCATTTGGACTAAATACAGAATAAGGCGAAAAGAAAGTCTCTTATGAAGCAGTATTATACCATCAGCCCCAGATTTCCACTTACAGAACAAAAGTCCTCAGGGAATCAACACAGTCTTGCCTGAGTAAATGGGAGCTCACTGCTCCAAGCTACGAGCAAAATTAGTGCTGCAAATTCCTACAGTCACTTTCTGTTTCCAAAAGAGCAACGAGGTTCTAGTTTAAACTCAAATTTGTGGCAGTTATTGTTATCAAATACTGAACAAATATAGATCTGCTTTAAAAGAGTATTGTAAAATTAGATAGAGCATTTAGGAATTAAGAAATTCTACTAATCTTTCTCCAAGTCAGTATGAAGTGGTTAACCGCTGTACTTGATCTCATCAACATTAAAAATAAAAAAGGTAATTTTGAAACAAACGGGGAACAAAACTTCCCTAATTTTTCACCTTGATTTCCACTTTATTATATTTCAAAAGCTAATGACCATGCCAGTTGATTTTATGCACATTTTTACTGCATCAAGCACTGATGGTTTTCTCTTGTAAGGCTAAAAGGGGAAATAATATTTTCATGACAGAAAGGAATATAGCCTGGGAGTGCCTCATGGCAGATGAAGCATTTAAAATGTATTGAAATGGTCTTTGAGTCACTTGAACTGAATGGTTTCCAGGTTAAAATGCAAGCAGAATAGCCATTGTTTTTTCACAGTATAGAATGCAATTGCTTGAAACATTTAGACATTTAGATGTGGTCAAATCACAGTAAAATGCCTCTGTAAGGAACAGTGAGTTTTTGGCCAAACATATATTTTGCTTTCTGTACTTTTTGTGAAATGATCTTGAAGCTTCTGAAGGGCAAACCCACAACATTTTAGTAACAGATCTAACAAAACCAATGACCTTTATTTCTCCTTTCTTCTTCAACCACCATGTGCATAAGGATGAACTTAGAGTGAGTCAAATGAGCACTGATATTTGGTATCAGCATTTAGCTCTGTGGTAATCAGTTACAACCCAAACCACCCATGAGAACCAGCATAATGTGCTTAGGACAAACCTATGCGGCCTGAACTGACAATTTTACTGTACAGGGGCCTGAGGATGAAAATCAAATGAGTTACTGAATGTTGTCCAGATGGGAACACTGACTCACGCAAAGAAAAAAGTTAGAAAAAAGTTAGCTGGGTGACTGTATTTAGACTTTCTCTTCCTTAGCTCCCATGACCCCTTCAAACAGGGTCTGAATTCATGTTTCTAAAGTTTTCTCTGTTTTTCCTTTCTTTCAGTCAACTCAACATCCGTGACAGGCTCATAAGCACACACTACCCATACATACTGCCAGACTTCCTTCTGGCAGTGTCTTTAGGTTGGAAAAAAAAAAGAGTCAGTATAGTAAGAAATAAATAACAGTATATTTATAACTGAGAGATAATGCACACATAGTTAATCTAAGCCTTACGAGATCTGGTTTAGCTATGCGTAATTATAGGAAACTAACAGGTATGCAACAGTGTGAAGTAGGGAATGTAACTCTCTAAGATACTGCTTTTTGAAAACTAATTTCTATAAAAGTAAATTGTTTAAGTAATTTCTCCCTTTCTGTTTTAGTTTTCTGCTCTTAGAACCTAAGCTACTAATAGCGTTAACTGGCAAGTGCTACGATGAATTACTTAATATTCAGAAAATACTACATCTACACATAGACACATACTATAATATAATATAGAAACATAGTATAATCTTCTGGGATTATAACAACATACAAATGCTGGATACCTATTTCATTTCAAAGCTACATTTAAGTAGGAAATTTTCAGCCTGACAGAGAATACATAGATTTGTTTCCTGGACAATGGATTGAAATATTCTTTGCCATTTCAGGCATTACTGAATGATGGCCTGTTTCAGGACTTTTCAGACGTCAGCAGTAAGGGCTACTTTCCACAACAGCACTCTGACTGCAGGAGATAAAAGAATGTTTATTCTTTTTTTCACAAGGGAGGAAAACAATGACAAAAGCAGGAAGGCAGCAGTAATGCAGAAATCTGGAGGTGGTGATAAAGGGTAGGGAGAATGGAGAAAGTTGTTCAAATAAATCCATTCTGGACAAAACCAGGCAGGTGACAACCACAGGTATATGACATTGAAGTGTGAATCATCATTTTAAAATTAAGAAATTAAAGAAAAATTTAATTTTCGTTAGGTGTGAGAAAAAATTATTTGAAATTCAGAAAAAACCTCAAAGCATTTCAAACCTTTAGAACACAAGTTCACATCGTTTTTTTCTGAGTGCACTATACAAACCTTAAAAAGAAGAGAGGACACAGCATTTGTTCAAAAGCATTGCTGCTGCATTCTGTAAAGTACACCTAATTAATACTGACATGTTATTGCTTCCCTCTTGACATCTTGTGAACAGTCAGAGCTAGCCAAATAGCAAGCTAGTATAACCTCTGGCTTGGAGAAAATTTCAGTTCGTGACAAACAGTAAAAAATAGCACCTGAGAACAAGGCAGAGCTTAAAAAGAGCATTACTTAACAAAATTAAGTGAACGAATGTATGGATTAAAACATTAACTGTGTGGGGAATAATTTCCCACAAGGAGCTGCAGAGAATTTTAACAGCATTTCTGTTAAAAAACCCCTAGTTTTGTTGTTTGGCTGATTTAATTAATAAGCCCCCCAACATCTTAGAGGGGGAAGAAATAGCAGCGAGCACAAACACGCTGCCCCTGCAGCCAGCTCTCTATTGGAATAGCTCCCATCTTAGGTAATGCAGCAGTATGACCCAAGCAGTTCCATTTCCCAAGTTCAGTTAAGCAGAATGCAGCTAAACCATTTTCCATTTACTCATGGATCAAGTCCCCAACATTTGGTGTTACGTTGTCTTAGGCATTGCATTAGTAAGGTAAAAACCTTCCCCCCCCCAACCCTCCCATTTAAGATCATCATTTTGTTGGCAAACAGATCTCCTTCATCACTCTTAAATGCTCCAATTTTCACACCATCATCAAGACCTCCCATTTTTCATTTTAGTAAATCTCTTGAAAAAGGAGTAAATCAGTGAAGACCTCCAGAAGCAAAATGAGTAAGAAATTGTTTCTTTAAAGAAAATTGTAATTTTGCAAAAATGACGATGCCAGCCAATAAAAATTACCTTAATTCAGATAATACATTAGACTCCTGCAGAGTCTTCGTGGTCACACTAACAGAATGTGGAGTCTGCACAAGAGACAAATGCAAGAGAGTCTTTCTGCAGGAACTCTGAAGTGCAGCACATGCTGTAACTCACAGGAAGAAGTACAACACTTCTGAAGCCACAAAACTAACTTTTCTGGTCTTTATTCACATATTTCTTCAGTAATTTAAATTAACAAGGTTGTTTCTATGTAGAAACAGTAGATCATACTCAGGAATACGTACTTAAGAGAGACTTACGGCCAAAATATTGTATGAAATGTTATATGAAAAACAGTAAATTTTTCAAAGTTTAGGTTTTCATCCTTCTTACCAGAGTGATGTAACATCATTAAAAAGATGGGTTTTAAAAGGACAAAACTCCTTTTCCCAATTTGCAATTGTTGTTCATACAAATTGAAACAAACATTTTCTTTAGCTTTTTTTTTTCCCCTCTGGACAACTACAAAGACTCTCTCAAATCAAAGATTCAGATTTCCAAACCATTAGCATCAGGAAATTTTACTGAGTGTCAGATGTCACTCATTCTAAAATTTTAATAAAAACCACAAGAAGTCCTTCCAAACTGATTTCAGGTTCAACTATTTAAAGTAATTTCACTTGGAGAAGCAGGCCTGGATACATATGCTACATGCTAGAACTCATGCCATCCTTAAATCTTACTTGCTTTTTGTTGCATTTTATACATAAAGTTATTGTGATCTATACTCACTATTTGCCCCTCAAAAAGAAATTCGCCAAAACTTATTAAATAAATATAAGCTCTAAGGTAACTTTTATGAGAAAACAGTTACATTTTATAATAATTTTTAAGTATTACTAAAAAGCCATATCAAACAATTTTAAAATATCAAATTAATGACAGAAAATAAGGGGTTTTTACACAGAACTTTAATTCATAAACCAATTGTCAGCTTAGAACTGTGAATACAAATATTAGAAGTTAATGTTTCAACTGTTGTCCTAGAGGCTGATACCTCCACATTGCTGTTGCTATAGCTCCTCTGCCACTGAGATCATATCTCTTCGTAATAACTAGGTAAATATACACAAACAAAGTGTTGGGATGTACCAATACTCATCTATACACATGGGCAAGAGTAAACACTCCAAGCTTCCTCATTAAAATACTTTTTGCAATATTCAAAAGGTCAAGTATACAGAATCTTGTACTTTCTCCTACATGAAATTACACAGACAAGTATTTTTATAGCATACATCTTGAATATTTGTATTTAAGCAGCATACATTTCTCAGAATCTACTCAAAACAACATCCTAGTGCAGAAAAGTCTAGAACAGTAGAAAAAGCTCTTAGAAACAAAATTTAAAATTATAAAAATCCTTAAGAAGGACTGTCTAATCCAATGAAATGAACAGTTACCTCCAAGCTAGAACTCGCATGGAAAATCTCATAAAAAGGAAACCTGGATTGGAAGCCCAGTAATTTTCATCTCACATGCCTCTTAGACAACTAATTTCTCAGTCAGTCTTGAAGAGCACTGTGTGTTTCCAGACTATTTATTCAAAGGTGCATTCAGAGGAGGGGCAAAAAGATACCCAGCAAAACATGAGCTTTCATTTTCACTAAGTTGCACTGCTTTAGATTGACTGCCTCTTTCTTCAGAGAAAGGAACCTTTTGGCATTTGTCAGCAGGCTCAAATATCCTGGAATGCTGAAAAGGTGAAACACAAAAATTTCCCGGTGCTGCCTTCCTATCTGATCTTCTGTCTCATATGTTTCCCTCAGGGATGCACAAGAAATTTCTCTGAATAATTCATAAGTATCTAGGCAGAAACTAGCTTCTACTTCTGAATAAAAAGACTGAGTAAGAAGGTGATTTCAGCTGTTCTATTCTGCTCTATCTGGAAGAAAACTGGATTAAAATAAAGTAATTTTCCTAACATAGTAAGCATACAGTATATACATGTATGTATCTATGAAGTACTTTAGCAAGCATACGTTTATACTGGGGAAGGTACCTTTGTACTTAAAGCTACACATTCGTTTGAGGGCAAGACTGATTCTCTACCTTTCAAAAACCCAAGAAATCATATAGCACAAAGGTAATCAATAAACATGCAGAATGTAGAACACAGCTCTACTCTGCACTGATGTGGTCTCGAGTCCTGTGTGCAGGTTTGGGCACCGCAATGTAAGAAAGATTTAAAGGTATTGGAAGGCAGCCAAAGGAGGGCAGTGAGGATGGTGGAAGCCGTATGAGGAGCAGCTGAGGTCACTCGGTCGGTTCAGCCTGGAGAAGAGACTGAGGGGAGATCCCATTGCAGTTACAACTTTCTCGTGAGGGGAAGAGGAGGGGCAAACACTGATCTCTGCTTTGCGGTGCCCAGTGACAGGTCTCAGGGAATGACCTGAAGTTGTGTCAGGGGAGGTTTAGGTTGGATATTAGGAAAACCCAGAGGGTGGCTGGGCACTGGAACAGCCTCCCCAGGGAAGTGGTCACAGCACCAGCCTGAGAGAGGTCAAGAAGCATTTGGACACTGCTCTCAGACACAATGGTGTGACTCTTGGGGTGTCCTGTGCAGGGCCAGGAGTTGAACTTGATGATCCTTGTAGGTCCCTTCCAACTTAGAATATTCTGTGGTTTTATGAATTCAACTTTCACTTTGGACCAAAGTGACTGGTCTTTCTTGTACAGTATCCAACTACAGTATCCAACTCTTCTCTTACTGTAAGCCACCTTCGTTTCCCAATGGCACTGAATATTAGGCTGATGCAAATTACTTCCTCTATAGTCTCTATTAGGATTGAAATAGTCCTATGGCCTGCAAATCCTTTTTATGTCCCAACACACAGGAGACAGAATAAATGCCAGGCAAGACTGTTTCCAAAGCATTTTGTAAAAAGAATATAGATCCCAAACTCACAGGTTATGGGTTACTACACCAAGTCAAGACCTCACAATACAGTATCACCAGTTGAGACAACGCTGCTTATGAACAAGGGCTCAAGACTTACCAGCCTCTGCATGCTTTTCACATGGGTAGGACTAATAGATAAGGCCTCTTCATACCAGCGTTTGGCTTCATCAATATTTCCACGAAGTTCAGCCACCTGACCTCTCATGTAGAGAACATAATGTGACATCGGAAAGAGATTAGCTGCTTCCTGGGTACATGCTGTGGCCTCAGCAGGCTTCCCAATTCCTATGTAGACTTCAGCTGTGGAAGGAATGTCAGGACCAATTAATGATTCTTGCTTCATCATACCATGACTAGATGTTGTCACATGTTGATACACGTGCTATATTTTTTAAATGGTTTCACTTTAAAAAAAAGCTATTTTCCTAAAAAATTTTGGCATCTTAAATGAGAAATTATTACCTAAATTATTTTAAATTAATTATTCTTTCAGGAAGTTGATTTTCTAAGTGTATGAGTTACAACTTCTAAATGGCT
The DNA here is from genome assembly GCA_013398015.1 of Oreocharis arfaki. Classification (NCBI taxonomy): domain Eukaryota; kingdom Metazoa; phylum Chordata; class Aves; order Passeriformes; family Paramythiidae; genus Oreocharis; species Oreocharis arfaki. The sequence goes on along the minus strand of VZRR01010029.1, from coordinate 28,289 downwards.
GTTTTAAACCCCAGAATACTCTTTATAGTTCGCTATTTTTCTCCTAAGCCTTGGATTTTTTCATTTTAGTTTTATGTTTAATAACGTGAGCATGTGTGTATTGCAGCACTCTTTAAATCAGCTGAGTAGCCTGACACACACCTATGTAAATCAGATTGTCTATAGGGGAAAAAAGTTTCATTCAGCGAGCAATTAACAACTAACAATAGCAGTATTTGCCTTCAGTAGCTCTTATGACACTCTAACACTCTTCAACACTGCTATTTCACTACCTTGCTGGTTCATCCTAATCTCTTGCTGAAAGAGTGGGAGAAGAGAGGAATAAAGAGATACTAAATGCAAGAAAAAGCTATTAAGATTCGGGGTTGGGTAATGTTTTCCTTTACATTGGTAGAGACCAAATAAAAATAGAGCCTCAAAGTAATTGTATGACTGCATTCTCTTGTGTCACACTGTACAAGAGTTTTATAGATGAAGGTTTAAATCAAGCTGCTGCATCAAAACAGCAGTGATCTGTAACTGCTCGAGACATGCTTCTCACTGTACCATACAGGCCACCCATCTTGGTTTAAAGGCTCTCAGATGAAGAGCTCACACTACAGCAGTGGATTTTGGATTATGCCTAAAACTCTGAATCAGACTGATATTTGAGTGCCTTTAAAGGAGCTTGCTTATGAAAAAATTGCACCCAACAGCTTTAACAGTACCTCTAACTAGTCAAATTCAGTATAGCAGAGTGTATAAATTATAACTTACAGATGACACCCGCTATGAATATTCATAATTATTTTCATAAACATCAATTTATAACGATGACTAACAAAACATGGACTTTCAGTTTGAAGGTTTAGTAGTTTAAAGGTCCTTCTCCTTTTTTATTTTTTAAGCTATTTTTATAAGGTTGCAGGAGTAAATTCTTTTCTTCCTGTAAGACCTGATCATATTGGTGAGAGAACAGACCTTTTTCTACCTGAGGAGCATTATTTTGCTCCTCAGTTGCCTTGGTGATTTCACAGAACACATTCTACCAAACATAAAGAATATCTCTATGTAGATGTATCGATTAGTGCAGTATATTTTTAGAAAATACTGAAATGCTATTTGATGGAAAAAGTTTCATCCACATGAAGAACTAACATGAAATTGCAGATCCAGTCACACTTTTTACCCCTTTTCCCCTCAGAGCTAGTTGAAGACTGCAATGGGGTCTCCTTTCAGTCTCCTCTTCTCCAGGCTGAAAAGACAAGTGACCTCAGCTGCTCCTCATATGGTTTCCCCTCAAAGCCCTTCACTATCTCCGTTGCTCTCCTCTACATGCTATCAAATAGCTTAACATTTTTTTTATATTGTGGCACTCAAAACTGCACACATTATTCAAGGTGAGGCTGCTCCAGTGCAGAGCAGAGCAGAGCAGGACAATCCCCTCCCTTGCCTGGCTGTCCATGCTTTGCCTGAAGCACCCCAGGACACATTTGGCCCTCCTGGCTGCCCGGGCATTGCTGGACTCATGTTCAACTTGACAGGACCCGCCAGGTCTCTTTCCACAGCACTGCTTTCCAGCATCTCATTCCCCACTCTATCTGTACATCCAGGGTTGCCCCATCTCAGGTGCAGAATCCAGCACCTTCCCCTGTGGAATTTCTTACAGCTGGTGATTGCCCAGTCCTCTAATTTGTCAAGGTCTCTCTGCAGGGCCTCCCTGCCTTCGAGGGAGTCAACAGCTCCTCCCAGTTTTGTATCATCTTCAAACTTGCTCAGTATCACTTCCAGACCTGTGTCCAGGTCATTTATGAAGATGTTGAAGAGCACAGGGCCAAGGATGGAGCCCTGTGGAACCCCACTCGTGACAGGTCCCCAGTCTGATGTCACCCCACATTCACTGTAACCCTTTGTGCCTGTGAGCCAGCTGCTCACTCATAACTTCATGTGTTTCTCCAGGTGGGGGGCTGGGCATTTTGTCCAGGAGGATACTGTGAGAGACAGTACTGAAAGCTTTACGAAATCCAAAACAATTTTATCTACTGATTTCCCTTGATCAGCTGGGTGGGTTACCTTGTCATAAAAGGAACTGGCTGTGACCAGGACTGCATTGTCTTTCAGGTGTTTTTCAATACCTCCCTGAGTAATCTTCTCCATAGCTTTACCAGGCACTGAAGTGAGACTGACAGGCCCGTAGTTTCTGGGGTCCTCCTTCTTGCCCTTCTTGAAAATTGGTACAATAATTACCAGCTTCCAGTCAGGTGGGACCACTCCAGATTCCCAAGACCACTCAAAAATCATCAAAAGAGGTGTTGTGATGACATCAGCCAGCTCTTTGAGGATTCTTAGGTGAATCCCATCAGGCCTCATAGATTTGTAGGGATCCAGCTGGAGCAGCAGATGCCGCACAATTTCAGGGTAGACTGGGAGTTGATAATTCTCTCAGTCATGGTCCTTTAGCTCAGGGCCTTGAGACCCCCTTGGTCCATCATCCATGTTGAAGACAGAGGCAAAGAATGCATTAATCACCTCTGCCTTGTCCATGTTCCTGTTTGTGAGGTGACCATCCTCATCCTGTAATGGGCTGATGTTATTTTTATACTGCTTACTGCCATTAATACATGAAAAAACTCTTTTTATTGACCCCCATATTTCTGGCACCTTCAACTCCATCTGAGCTTTGGCCACATGAATTTTCTCCCTACAGTGGTAAAGCCCATGTGTTCTGCCCATGTCAGAGTATTTTTAAGATATTTTTAAGAGTGGAAAGTGGCCTGTGTAGCAGATTGTAGCAGCCGACCACCAATGTGCATGCAACTCTGACTAAGTTGTGAACTAAAAAGGAATCATCAAAGAGTGTCCAGACTCCTCCTTTGTGGGCAAAACAGTAGCAGCCACTTGTGTGAACTGAATAATCAGCAAGCGCACATGACTCACAAAAAGTTTTTTAAAAAACCCCACCAAACAGAAAATAAGTAGTGGAACAAGCTGCCACAGAAGGCTGAGAAATTATCAGCATTACAGATGCTAAGAGTTACTGTAGATGGTCATCTGTGACAGTTCATAAATATTTAAAGTCAATGATGCCACAATGCAGAGCAGGTGACTACACTACACCCTGTTGGACCTTGCCCTGTTCTAATCTGTGTTACTTTTGAGTAGCCCAAATGAGATCACTGTTATTAATCACCGTAACTGCTCTTTCTTTCCAATCTTCTGGGCTTTTCCTCTAAACCATTAATAACTGGGAGCCATTGCTCTGCAATGACTTTCACACCATAAAACTGTAAATGTAAATAGGTACATTAAAATGCTATGAAATAAAGCACTGTTTTGTTGAATATAAACATGAAAGAAAAAAAAAAATAGGTCACTGAAAAATGCTCTGAAAGCAGAACAAAGCATAACAATTGCTGGCTGATTACTAAATTACGTCTTTCTGATCCAGCTATCAATAAAAACAATTGCATGTTACACATTTTCAACTGTATAAAAATGCACCGGATCACCATTTTCTGGTTAAAATTTTATCTAACAGCCTCTTGTGATATTGCACTTAGCTTGAGGCTTGAAGCATCATAACAATACTAAATCCACTCAAGATGACTCCATATTTAGACAAACAATCCTGAGTCTTTTACAGGAATGAAACCAGAAGGAAAAGAACGGAATTCAAGCTCATTATCACAGCTGCAAAGGACACGTTGCTCAACAGTACTACTACTGTTTCTTTCCCTGCATATGCAGAGTTATTTATTTTCTATTATAAACTTTTGTAGTTACAGGAACTCTATTCAAGAATCTTAAAAACATATTTTTCCATTCAATGGAATCAATGACCTCGGATTAGCTCACTTGGTTGGAGCATGGTGCTAGTAATGCCAAGGTCAAAGGCTCCACCCCCTCATGGATCATTCACTTAAAGAGTTGGACTTGATGATCCTTGTGGGTGCCTTCCAAGTCAGAATATTCTGTGATTCTTCAAGAACACCTACATTTCCAAGTACTAAGACACTCTAGGGTACTTCAGAAATGAAATTCTTCAGGGATCAGGGAGAGAGTGCTGCATTTGTTCTACAGAAGATATGACTCTACTGGTAACAGCTACATTCTAAAACTACTGCCTTATCTTTCATAAATGATCTTACACACAGACCGACTCCCATGTGCTTTTTATTTTTTGGCTTGTTTCAGTGCCACACACATGGAAAAAATATGATCTGATAAGTGGTAACAGATTCTGAATGAAACAAACAGACTTTGGCAAGTCCTCAGGCTAGCAAAAAGGGATAGGGCATAGAAAAATAAATGTTGCTATCACAATACCTGCATGAAGCCATATTTGAGCCAGAGTCATCCAAGGATGCAAGGGACCCTGTTTAGGGGCACTGCTTTGCAGGGAAGAAGCAACCTCAGACAATGCTTGCTCCACTCTGGAAGCTGCTATTGATGTAGCATGGACTGAACCTGTAGAGGTAATAAAAAGAATGTACCACCACAGAAAGAATGAAGGCCATATACATTGCATAAAACATTTAATCACAACCCTTTTCATAAGAGGCTTTACCCCAAACTCAAGATTTAATTTAGATTTACCATTTTGGAGATTTTTTTTTAAAATGCCAGATTAATTTCCTTATGAAAGCTTTCAAACTGGTCTAGAAGTCTATATAAAAAGCACACTAAACTTTGGTAACTGTACCTGACACTTTTTTGGATTGCTACTATGAATACTCTCTACTAAACTTGACACCTCTTTTCTGGCAATGTACAACCCAAAAAAGGTTTGTGATGGTATCATACACTGTAGTCTTCAGGTTGCTGCATTTGCTTCAATGTTAGTATTAGCTATATCTTTCCACCGAGTGCAATTAGAGGATTATTTTAAAGCTAATAACAGAACAAAAAAAGGGAACTAAAACACACACAGCGATCACGACATACACTATCACAAATACACTGTGCAGCGTTAAACTGCACTGAATGTGAAATGTGCCTAATCAAGAAGGCTGAGCTAAAGCACCTTGTAGCAAAAAAGTCCCTTGCATAAAACATTCCCAGAGCATACTAAGGATAATTCTCATAAAATGTATAATTTCAAAGTCAGATTAGAATCTCATTGGCAAATAATACCCTTTTCAAAGTACTGGAATTAAAAAATCTTCTATGACTAGAGAATATCTAATGGCAACTGTACTTTGGATAGTCAGTTACTGCCAGCATATTTAGTCATGACTTATTTTTAAAATCAAGACCATGAATATTTTAAACTACACTCCTTCTTGTCATCTAAGCCTCGGCATATATCTAGTTGTTTTATAATTAAAAATTACAAAATCTCAGACTGATTAGGCCTGATTAAAAAATAAAAGCAGTAAAATATTTCATACTGGATCAAATGAGAGATTGTCTAATTCCATCACCATATCCATAATGATCAACAATGGTAGATACTCCAAAAGAAAGTATTGAATCCTGTACAAGTTGAACTGCACCCCAAAAGCTTGTCCTCATCACTACAAGTTAAGAAATAGACAAAACCTTCACTCTCAATATCGCAGGTTTTCTAAAAATTTTAATGAGAAGAGATCTGTCACATAAAATACATATTTTTAAGTGCGACGAGATAAATCAGCAAACCAGAAAGCACCAGAAATTCCTAGTAAACAGACCAGTAGGAAGAGGAAGTTTGCCTGAAAGTGTGCATCACATTCCCTTAATTGACAGAAACAAAGGAAAAGCAGCACAGGACATAATTAGCAATTCATGTCATTATAAGCAGGGAATTGCCCTGAAGATCTGAAACAGTGTCTGGCAGCAGAGTGTGCCTTCCTTTTTACTGGCTGATGAAACAACTCAAAGTCCAGCCTGCACAGCTGAACATTCCCCAAAGTTTTTGTGTATCTTATTTTAAAGCTTAAATTCTGAAGAAATTTAAAAGGGAAGTCTAAGCAAGAAGCACATGGAGTGTATTATAAGAAAAATACTAGCAAGGGTACCAAAAATAAGCAATAGTCATGAGTAACCCTTTTCTTGTCTGACAGACATTTCTGTAAATGCCCATCACTGCAGCCTGGCACTTGTAAGCCTTCCAGGGACTGATAGCGAAAGTGTGTTCTTGTCTCTCCAGAACAATTTGTAAAGAAAAGGCGCAATTCACTGCCATAAAGGAGGTCATCTAATCCCCTCCTTCAGAAGAGCAAGTATGCAATTTAGTATTAAAAAGGGCCTATATTCTCTATTATTTAAACCAAGGACTCTGGCTGCTAGCCAGGCCACAAGTAATTTCATATAGAAAGTGTGCTGTTAGATTTTAAGCCTCCAGTACTTAACAATAAAGCACATATGATAATATATTGTTAAAACTTTTTTTACATCAATTTATTTATAAGAAAGAACTATACTGTGATAATATTCTTATGAGTTTCTGTGCCATCTGTATTAAAATTAAACAGAGTGAATACTGAGTGCTTCCTACCCTGGACTTTTATACAGAGTGACAAAAAAAGAAAAAAAAAATTAAAAGTATTTCAGAACTTTTTCTTTGAAGTGGTATTATTCAAATTGTTAATATTTCCTTTTAGGAAATAGGTTCCCCTTAACATATTGCAGCAATTAGCTCTCTGAAGAAAACACACACATATACAAAGCAATGGCCAATGAGGCATCTTTCAGGGACACTGCACTCATGCTAATACCCTAACCCATGAACCCCATAACACTTCTTTAGTATTGCCACAATTAGCTGTCATCTGACTCATTTCTGGCACCTTCTGTTAAAACACATTTAGTAAACTTTCATTTTGCAGACAACTAAAAATCATTTAAATATTGTGTGCATTAAAAAGTTTTTTCTTCCCTTCCTTCAAATTTTACTCAAGCATTTTCATATAGAACTAACTTATCTGAACCCTTGTCCTAACCCAGGATGTCCTAACAGGTTCAGGTCTCTATATTCACATGACAATTCTAAAACATACAGTAATTTCAACTACATCTGGTAAAGATACAAAGTGGCTTGTGAGAAACTGAGGGTAACAAGTAGATCTTAAGAGTCTGCTTGAGGCTTTACAGATCCTATGTAGCCACTTTATTTGGAGGTTGCCTGTTGGTTTTGTCACCAGCTCTTCTCTCTCATCTCAGTCTTATCTGCACTTCCCCTTCTTTGGTCTGAGGTCAGTACCCACAGCCAAATACAAGCATGTCCTCACTTTCAGTATGACAATTCACTCTGCTGTAGCTTCCTTCAAATGCTCAGAGTTGCAGCACTTTCTCATTTAAAATTTTACCATATCTTTCACACACAAAAATACCTTTGTTCTTTCCAGACAACTTTAATAGCTGCTGTTATAACATGACACTTACGAATCAAGAAAAAATTCCATCCAAATACCACAAGCAGCAAAGAGTATTTATTTTGAAATAGAAATCATGAAGCCTGGAAAATTAATATATCACCAAAATAGATCCTGGCTACTCACTTTCATTTGTTTAGCTTTGTTCTGAAGGTTGTTTATACTAAAAAGGCGAAGTGTGAAACAGGGACTATCTTTGCAAGACCTAGAATTCACTACTTAAATTGATTAACATCTGGAATCACAATCACATTGCAAAGTGTGACAGAAGGTCTCAACCATGACAAAATGTTCCTAAACCAAAAAGGTATAACCTCCTACTCGAGTTTCCTATAATGGCACTTGCCCAGAATCTAGCTTCCACTCCTCACACTAACATTCTATCAGCAACAGCCATGTTGCAGATTCAATGTTTCAATTCGATCTCAAGTAGAAAACCTACCAAGAGCCTTGAACAAAGGCAATTTAACCAAGAAGTCATCTCACAGACACCTTTCTTTTCCAAGTCACGCCTACACAGTTAAACTTTTGTGAATAAAGTATTCAGTTTGTTCTCTTCAGGCTTCTCTTAAATGTTGCAGGAGAGGCCACATGAACCCATCCACTAAATACCATTTATAAATACCATACACCCTATGTAAATGAGTGTGTTATGACTTCTTGAGTTCTTTCCTTTGTCATTTCCACATAAATTCTTCACAATGCAGTGTAATGGACATGAACTAATACATGGACTCTATCAAGACCCAGATGGCATGAAGGCTTGGAGAAAAACAAAATCACTTCGCTATGTACATCAAATTTTCCTTCTGAAAATGAGTGATAGAATGGATGCTCTTCCTTCATAGAACATGTTCATATCAACTCACAAAAACACTATGGCAGGATTTCTTTTTATACCATAACAGAGAATATTACTCAACAGTTTTACATTCATCCCATTTTAAACATTTCAACATTTACATAAAGGAAAAAAAAGCTTTAACTGCAATGCTCATGCAGGAGAAAACAGGAAAACTCCCATGACTCAACTTCACATGCACACAAAGAGCTGGAAGTAAGAATATTAGTGGTGTGACACACAGAGAACTCTAAGAAAAGCGGTTACATAATACAAAGAGGCAGCAACTTCTGCAGGACTAATACATCCCTGAAGTGATGCATTTGATAAGACAGATTGGCAGATTTAGCCAAAATTCTCATTTTTTTCCTTTAAAATTCATTAAGAGTCTGAGACACCTTTCACAATCAGAAATTACAAAGCTATCTTATCTTTCGCTTCAAAGCTATGCATGGAGATGACAGCAGTCAGGTATGGACAGCATCATTCACAAAGCATCCTCTCAGCTCTTCGAAAAAGATTTTCTGTACTTAGTCACTGTCAAACCTGTTAGTTAATGTATCTTTTAATTTTTTTCTCCTTCACCAAATTGATCTCCTGTACTACCCCCTAAAAAACTATGGAAAGGTAAAGTAAACAATGAAAAAAAAATACAATTTAATATTGAATGCTACGAATACAGCTTTATAAGGTAACTGGTTAGAGAAAAAGAATATTATTTCATGTCCTGATTAAAACGGCAATTATTTTTATTGATCTATATTCTTCATTCTTTCTTAATTAGCTTGCTTCCATAATTTCATTATTTTAAAGTGTATTCTTCATTTATTGTACAAGCAAAATTTGTACCACAAAAAAAAAGTAATAGTATATTATGAGTCACAACAGTAGTTGCAATATTGTATTCTGCATCAATGTACTTCTTTAGGAACAGCAGTGGCATAATATCTTCTCTAATACAATGTACTGGCAGTTGGCCATTATGTTACACAAGACCTGCCTAATATATCTTTATTTGCAGTCCTCTAGAAATGAATACTGCCTCTTTAATTATTAAATGCAAGTGTTAGTTGAGTGCATTCAGGTCTCGTAAGATTACAGCCCTTAGGGTGACTGAATGGGCAAAGAGCATCAGCCTTGCTTTACACACTACCAAGCTTCAACTACTGATGGACAAACCATGTACGTTTTGTGGTAGAGGAAAAGGTGATTTTAGTCCTTGAGAAACTAATGGAACTGCACAGTGAATACTACTTACAAACTGAAAAAAGGGAGTAAACCCCATGAAAGTAAGCATCTGATGGATTGCCTTTGGATAGATCAAACCACAAATTAAAATCCAAAGTAAGAAGAAAAAAAAAGTTATATAGATAAATAGAAGCCAAAAATTCTAAAAAAGCCAAAGGATTTCTGATAATCTTCAAACTATAAATCAGGTTTTCAAAAGATAAAAAAATTAAATAAAATGCTACACCTCTAAAATCATGTTCCTGTTCAAAAGAAATTGGAAGTCAAGTCAATAATACAAAATGCCCTTGGCTTCTTTCACTAGAAAAAAAATTGAATTGAGCAAGATATAGAACATGAGATTCTCAGCCCCTGAAATTACACTAACATACTATAGGCGTCTAGGGAAACTGCTCCTTACTCAGACAGCTTTAACTTCCATTAATTATTGACAATATACAAAGGACTCCGGTATCTTTTTTTTGTTCTTTTTCATGGTTCTGCTACTTCTCATGCATATGGTAGAAGCTCCTTTCCCTGAGGACACAGGAGCTTGGAAGTGGAAAACTTGGGCTTCACGTAATGGAGTCTGTGCTTTGGCTTCATCATTCTTTCAGTTTGCCTCCATTCTTGAGTAGGTTCTTACTAACTTATAACTTTCCAAAGAACAAGAACAAGTAAGTTAAAGTTAAGGGATGTACTGTTTATAGTATAGGTCTGAGCAAGCTCAACTCAATGACAGCCAAACCTGTAACAGCAGCCAATCAGCTATTCAAATACTTCTAGAAAGTCAGACTTCAACTTCTGTAGGACACAGACTTCCTGGCGTCTGAAGGCAGAACTTTCTTTAACTTCCAGTTACAGGCTTACTATGAGCTCGTGTTTTCAAGACTCTGGTCTTATGTCAGCTATTTTAACAAGTGAATTTTGCTAATATGCAAAGATTTATTTGCTACGCTTTGGTTGGAATACCTTTGACATGAAATCAGTCTAAAGACTAGGTGTCAAAATTAACTTCTTAAGATCAGATTATAGTAAATTCAGTGACAAAAACAGTGCTATATATAAGTGAAGGGAAATTTAACAGAAATTAAAGGGAGTTAAAAAGAAATGGCTAAAAAACTTTGTTGATTTTACCCTGTCACCTCAACTACTCTGGCAGCATTGCTGTACAGTTTGTATTCAAACAGCACGGGGACTGATCTTACAGCTGGTTTAAACTGGAATCATTTCAATTAACAACAGAATGGCTTTTGACTTGGAGCTGCAGAATGCTGATTTTCACTGCTCTAATGCCTCCTCCAAATCATTCCAATATGCCCTACCTGCATTATGATACACACTGATATTTAGGCAATAGTTTCCTTCATGTGAATTTTCAGGGAATGTTTTGGATGCAATTAGTTTAAGGCTTTCTGAAATTAAGTTAGTAAAAACTGTCCAGGCAAGAGGAGATTCTGTGGTAGGGGCAGTCTTGTTAGGCAAAAGATGCCAGCACTGGAAATAATTTACACATCAGTAGATACTACAAAGCAGCCTTGACCAATAATCTCTTTTACTGAACACCTATAATTTTCTGTAACACTCATGAGAATAAAGTATTAAATGTGTCTGTAACTTTACATCTTTTGGGATCAATAAAACAGTCTTCTCTGATGAAACTCTTAAAACCCATGCACTATTTAATGAAAAGCAGCTGAAAGGCCAGATTCCAGTTTCACTGACACTGTTGAAACATAATCTATTTGAACATGGTTTATCAGCTATGAAGATTATCAGAAAAAAACAGCACAAACACGCTCATCAGGAACAGAAAGCCAATTTACAGCGAGTAGGTGAACAGGGCTCAGGAACTTGGTCACAGTATGGAGAGGCTGCATGGGGCCAGACAAAGGTATCTGGTTTAGGATGAGGATGAGGAAGATGAGAAGATACAAACAGTTGGAGAGGAGACTCTGTTCTTGAGAGAGAAGATGAGGAAGTATCAGAGGCTAAAAGCGAAACAAAAAGAATGATAAGGGAGTGTGGGGTGGGACAGGAAAGAAAAAAGATCCAACAGGGTTTAACGGACTCATGGATGCCGAAAACGCAAAGCATTTGTTTCACTATTCAGTAAGACTGAAATGGCTCCTACGTATAATAAACGTCACTTCTGAAAGCAACAACAACCAAAAAATACCCCTTTATTTATATGTTCTCTCCTTTCATACTAAATTTGATTAAAAAAGCAAATTAAAGATTTTTTTCCCCTATGTTCCAATGTAAAAATTTAAAAAAATATATTTAAGGAGAAATAAAGGCCAAAATCTAAAACTCAGGTAATATTGTTTCTTCCTATGATAAAGTCAGTGGACTGCAACTAAACTGAACAGAAAGTTTTTAAAAAGATTGATAGCAATTTATCTTAACCAAGTAGCCAATGAGTCTGTAGAGATTTGCATATTTTTATCTGTCTTTGGATATGAAATGTGTCTGTCTCCCTGTGAGATTGATTGATTCATCAAAGCCCTTTTTCTTTCCCCTCTGCATTTATTTCCTTCATTGATACATACAAATATGAGTGCATGCCACTCATGGGAAGCCAACTGAAACAGAGACAAACTCAAAGTAAATTTGACAGAGTTATTGATCAGGACATTAGACCAAGTCTAGCCTTGTAAGAAATCCACAATACACTCTTTTGATACTTCAAAGGCTATACAAATTCAAACTTGAATCACTTAATCATTACAGGATTGGTAAGAACTCCATATAAAGCAGGTTTCTAACACTTGTTTTTTTAAAGGTCAACTTCTGCTTAATTGATATATCTAAGAAGAAGAATAATTTACAACCATTGCAGCTAGATTTTTTTGGAAAGATTTTACATAAACTTCAAATTTGAATTTTAGCTCTTATTTCTTGGTACTTAGATAACTGGACTCAGACTAGACAGGCAAAGGGGATCATCATCATCATAGATGTCAAGCAAAGCTATGAAGGGGAAAATTTCCAAATGTTCACAAGTATCCACATGTATAAATGTATTCACAATGTAGCATTACACAAGGTAGTTTAAGGAGGAGGAGAGCAAACATTTTCATCCTAAAAGGATTTTCAGCCAGAACTTTCTTGCATTTTAACATTTGTTTACTTATTTGCCCAATTCCTTCTGCATTTCTAAACTCCGTGGACTCACAGATTTTGCAGGTGAGCTCTTTCAGCCCTATAAAGGTCTAAAATCTTGACCATCTATTGTTTCTATCATCTACCTATTGTGAATAATATTTTATTGACAGTCTGCTTAAGCTTTCCCAAGCACTATGGCAAGCTTGACTGCATTCATTCTTATAGTACCATAATCTTCTAATATTATATAAACATAAAAATGTTTCTATAATATTCTGATGAAGAATTCTGGACAAATACTGGATGTGGAGATTTTATATATATATAATTACATAGATACGGTAGATAACAAAGCTCTAGTCCTTGCCAGAAATTGAGTACTAGTATTGCAACAAGGTTTCTTCTGCTAAAATTAACAATTAACAATTAGCAAAACCCCACCAACAAACAAAATCAACTCCAACTCCCAATTTAAAAAAAAAAATATAAGGGACATCCACCCACCGATCCTCCACAACTACCTTTTAAAAGATAAATAATAAGGATCTCATATTTTTAATTTTCCATCATGTTTTCCTTGACAATAGAGTCAAGTTCTAACAACACAGCTGAGATTCAGAAAATAATACAATTTGGACCTCTAGAAAAATCAAAATGTATGCAGAGATCCTATTTTGATCAGGATATTGGCTACAGGATTTGAATCTGGAGCAAGCTTCTTGAAAAGCTCACTGTTTTGAATGAGGGTTCATCTTGACTTAAAAGCATTGAGGAATATGCAGCCTTTAAAGTGCACCAATTCACTGTGCTCTCAAGTGTGGCAGATACAAAACAGGACACCCTGAAGGTATAAATCAAGAGCTGTATGTCCCCTCTGGAAAAGAAACAAACAAAAAACCACCACTAACCACAAAAAACCTTTCACAACACCCATCCCCAAAAAGCTTTTTTCTGAAGGCATAAAATTTTATCTATAGCTATAGTCTATCTATAGCTGCATACAAAACCTATAAAATCTAGTTATGTTCTTAAAAGTGAAACAATCAGCTAGACTAGAATATAGAATGACCACCATAGAACGATATAATGTTATCTTATCCATTTTAATTATACAAACACAAGACAGAAGATTCCATGTTAATTATGTCATATCATATTTCTATTCTTTGAAATCAAGTGACCTGATCTTTGCAATCAAAACTGCTTGCATTATAGCAAGCACAGAACACTACTTTAAATTCAAAATTGAGTGAACATTCAATCTAATTTTAACTTTCAGAATTTAAATAGCTAAATTGGATTTTTCTCTGCTGCACTATTCTGATATTAAGCAAAGACATACATTACACATTTCAATGTGTCTTAATTTATGGGTCAAGTGTACTCAAATTCATAGGCTGGCAAATTTTCCCATAAGCTGTTTGTGTCACAGAGTGATTGAGCAGAAACACACCCCTGAAAGGTGCCAGGAAAAGCATTCTACGCTTTTAAAACACAGAAAAAAGAAAAATTTTAATATTTAGAACACAAGTAAGATACGGAAAAAGTTTTTGGAATTAGCAACATCATGATAATTCCTTCTGCAATCTTTGCAGAATGCATGGCTCACATGCTTTTTGATGGCATAACTTTTAAAGTATATTAGTTTGCATTGTGATAACTGAATATATGAATACAGGCAAATTATATATTGTCAGTATTTCCTCACATGTAACAATCTTAGCTTTTATGTAGCACACCTGTGCACCACAATTTTTATATGTATATAAAAATATCACAGTATGTATAATTTATAATATATAAATATTTTTATAACTTACAATAAATAAATTTTGCTTATAATGTCAAAGTATGTCCACAGTAAGCCTACCCACCCAAGTAATTATATTTCAACAGATATTTGAGATTTTAATTAATTAATAATGTCTTTGATTTTTTTGAGATTAAAAGTTCTCTGAATTTTTTTTTAAATTTCCCTTTTAAGCAAAATGGTGCAAATACTGAATGGACCAAAAAGCACAGGACTTTGGCAAGTAGGCTAGTTCAGCATACTAATTTTTAGCCCTCGCATAAGGAAATACTACTAAGCTCAGCAAGATCCATACCACAGATATTTTAATTTACAGAGAACATGGTCAGCAAGTACTTAATAAATAAAAAAAGAAAAAAAAATCTTATATCATACAATATCTACTTCTACTTTTATAACAATAATGAAAATATAACTTCATTTTGCAAAATCAAAAAAAACTCCAAAACTAATGCAAAATCTAGCTATGGCCAGATCATTGAACCTATTTTACTGTTCACATGCAGTTCTTACCTGTTTCAGGATCACTGAAATCTGGTAATGTAATTGTATTCAGCTGTCGCCTATCAGCAATAGCTCTGTCTAACAAGCTGCTCCCACGTCCAGAATCACTGTAATGAAGTACAGAAATTGTAAGCTATTAAAGTAAAAAATTATATACTGAAATACAAGTTGCATGCTGCCCTACTCCCACAAAGGTTCTTGCTATAAAAGTTACTGCTATGACCAAATTTAATACCGAGCACCACTAACCACTCACAGTGCATTAAGCCAGTTGCATCAAAACAGAATTAAGCTGAGCAAAATTAAATCCTTATTTACCTCAGCAATTCTGTTTTCATAATTAATACAACCACAAAGAGAATACTGGCTTTTAATTTGATTCATCACTAACACCTCTACAGAAAGAATCTTTTGTACCTTAAATATTTATATGATATGGGGTACAGCTATCACAGAAAGCCGAGAAGGCAAGTGTAAGTTTGAAAGTCCACACTTTCCCCAGACTGAATAGAAATATTAAAGCCAGGACATCTAACTTTATGTAAAGATGTTATAAAGGGCTGTTTTGGTTTTTGTTTTGGCTTTTTTTATATATTTGCACATATGCATATCAACTGCCTAACATTGAA
Source organism: Oreocharis arfaki (assembly GCA_013398015.1). Lineage (NCBI taxonomy): Eukaryota > Metazoa > Chordata > Aves > Passeriformes > Paramythiidae > Oreocharis > Oreocharis arfaki. The sequence continues at coordinate 12,836 of VZRR01010029.1, read as the reverse complement.
CTTGATTCTAACAACATAGGAGAAACATTTTGACAACTTCTAACATCTCAGGAGCCTAAGCAGCAGCAATGATTTTTACTGATTGCACCTGTGGACAAATGCACTTAACTTCTGCTTTAGCTGTAACTCAGTATCTGCCCCTTGTTGATATACTTGCTGGAAAACTAATTGCTCTTAGAATAACTATTAAGGATTCAGCAGAAGAACAGGGACTGAAGAACTAAGTGCTTTTTCTCCTTAAGATGAGGCAAGCATTGGGACACATTGTCAGCAAAGTGTAAGGAAGCACATATGGGCATTCCTTCTTTAACATTCTATGGTCAATACAGTAATTTCACTTTTAGGATTGTTAAGTCTGGTACTATTCATTATCAATAAATATTTTCTTTAAAACCACTTTAGAAAACCAAGCCACGCCACAAACTTAAAAGTGGAGCAATTTAAAGCACTTGAACTGCTAGCCCAACTTAGCAGAGTGCAAACTTTTGTCTGGTTCTCCCCGAAGAGAAAAAACTGTACGAAATTCCTAGTTTAAAGTAAAGCCTGAGAAACTTTAATCTAAACTGCAAGACTGAAATTCAGCATTTCTCTCCATTTGCCTTAATTTTACAACTGCTTCCTTCTGAATTTGAATTGAGAGAAAGGCAAGAACTCTCACAACAGTTCTCACTAGTTGCAAAAGTCAGTGAAACAACATCCCCTCTCTATAGAGCTGTTACTAAAATGGTAGAATTAACATTTTGCAGTACCCTAACATTATTGCATTATTTCCTTACAAAATGACATCATTACAGAAATCCACAGGAAACAGAAGGGAACTTCCTGGGACACGCACTTTCAGCTATAGTTGTTACATCACTTGGTATAAATTTTCTCTGGTAATTACTTCCTCAATCCATATGCAACCACATGCCAAAATGTTGCTGGCAAGTAGAGCCAGACCTACCGTCAATATCTTCTAAGCACAGCACTGGTACTGTGGTTTGTTCCTTTTTCAAATGCAAACCATGAAGTGGGAAAGAATTCAACTATTTTTGAATGCATTTTAAGCAGTAGGTTAAAGGCAAACATTTAAATCTTCCAAGCCTTGTACCACAAAATAATTTTAAAATTTATATTAACCATCTCATGAGAAAAAAGTTTATATGTCAATTACAGACAGAAGTTCTATCTTAACTGAACAAAAGTAATGCACAGTATTGCATTTGGTTCTTTTAAAGGTATATCTAGGTATTTGTGATTTATTTTTATTATTAAAAGATTATTGAGGACACTGAACCCTAGTTCCCACAAAATCTGATTAATTGCAGAAGAAATATTTAATATAAACCACAGCTTATCAAAAAAGTAGATTCATATCTCATTGGGAAAATGATACGCCAAATTAGTTTTCAGTCTAAATCAGAATAGAAAAGGATATTTCAAATAAGCATTAAAGATATTTAAATCTTTGAAAAACAACATTATAAATAGGTTTAAAATCGGTAAAAGACTTTTTATTACTGGCTTAAAGAACTTTTTCTAAAAAGACTTCAATTATTTTCAGTGGGAGACGTAAATTTCCTATGGTGCTTTGCAACAAAATGAAGTGTGTGTTAAAACTACAAAGGTTGGAAAATTAAAGTTTTCACAACAATCCTGCATCATCATTCTTCAGTGCATGAGGAGTGCAGCTGCGTGAACAGAACTTCCCAGTCACATTTCAGGATCTGGATTACCTTGATACAATATGTAGGTACTCGGTCCTTACATTTCACACAGACCAGCCCAAGAAAGACTACAACTCGGTATCCTTACTCACTGCTTGATGTAACTTTGAATGTGTGATTTGGGAAACCTGTCTCCTTCCATCATGACACTTATCCACAGTTCCTGTTCATTCCATTCTGAATTTGATCTTAATGCACCATCATAACTTCAAGAAAAGGCTTAGATGTCAAGATAAAAAAAATCAAATGCAAAGTAGTCCTCACTAATTTTTCCACTTAAATGTTCTTGAAGGAGAATGGTGCCAAGGAGAGTTATCAACCACTGCTGTTTGAAGCTGACACAGCCAAGAGTAAGTTTTCAGTCACTGCTGATGTCTGAAGGAGGCATTACTTGACGTGTGTTTAACATGGCACAGTAGCTCTTAAGCACAAGAACAAGAACAAGAACGCAGTAATGACAAGCTATGATTAGAGCCCTGATCTGTGTAAGGGACATAACAGCAGAGATGGAAGGTGAAAAGTTGTGTTGGAGTACATGCAAAGCCAGTCTAAAATTAGGCTTGCACAGAAACTGTAGCTATTCTAAAAAGTACAGCATTCTGATACTAAACTCTTAACCCTGCCTGCCCACACACACAACCAGCTAACTAAAATAAAACACCACCCACTAGGTTAAAAGAGAAATTTTCTCCTTGGCCTCTACTCCTCATTCAGTGACTTTGAATTGAAAAGATTCAGCTCAAACCTTTCTGGCTGCTGACATACTTGCTTTCTGTAACCCAAGTGATGCTCCCTGCTCCACAATGCAGTGTCAGGGTCTCCCAGTATGCTGTGACTGACTCAGGTGCCTTCCCAGCCTTTTCCTGCCACACCCTCCAAACTTTGCTGCTCTGATGCTCACTAGCTCCCTAAGCTAGAGGCAGTTTTCCCTCTTCTGCCATTAGGTCAACTCTCTCAATCTTCCTAAAGTCATGCATATGTTTACATGACTGGAATCAAAGTACAGCAAAAACTGCATGCCCACCATACTGCTACACAGGTATCTGATGTCACCTGGTACAAAGCCCTTCTGCTGCAGGATCTCTTCTCCAGAAGCTGTCAACCCTTCAAACAACCAGAGAGCAGGAAATTCTGCTCATCTCCTTCTCTAGGTATTTACGTTAAACATGTTGAATAGTACCAGCATGGATTCCTCCTAAGTAGCCTTCCCATTTGTTTCACCGCTTATCTAAATATATATGGCAAAGGACCTTCACAAAAGCATTTTGGAAACCCAAACAGGACTATAAGAACTTAACTATACAATTTTTAATGCCCTTGAGGAACTTAAATAGGTTCATAAACAAGACCTCCCTTTAAAAAAACAGCCATGCTGACTATGCAAGCACATCATATCTATCCATGTGATCCCTGATGCTTCTGTAGCTTAAAATAATGTCTTGTCCTCTTTTGTATTATTTAGTGAAAGTCCTTGGACTAAATTCCTACTACAGCAATCTCTCCACTAGCCAATATAAAAGACTATAACCCTGATCAGGAAACAAAACAAGACCAATACCAGTACACTGAGAATGGATGAGTTACCCAATCTGTGTAACCAGTCTTTATCACTGCAGAATTTAGTAGCTTTGTCATACTTTACTTCATGGAACCCAGGGTAGCTCCACATCACAACATCAACTGCTGTCTTCGCGTGTCGGTCTCCAGATTCCCTGGGGATTCATTCATTCACATGAAATACTAAAACAGGTAAATGCAGGACTGCTGACCTAATATTGCCCTGAAAAGCTACTGAGCAAGGCAGTGAGCAGCCCAGCACCCTACAGCATCTTACCTCGGGTTAGTTAGATTGTAGCAGGATTTCCAAATCTGGAGCATGTGTTTACAGGTAAGGAGTGCTTCATCTGGGCCTCTGCACAGGGACTCCAATTTGACTTTTGTAAACAATAATCTAGTGAAAAGGAAGAGGAAATTAAAAGAGATTACAATTCAAGAAAAACATTTTTAAAGACAGTCAGCATCATACCAAACTGGAGAAAACATAACTTCAAATACAGTAATAATTTAACTAATAGTTTAATGAAGTAATTACAATAAATACCTAATGCCATCAGAGAAACAGTGCTTTTTACAGGATGCCTTTTCAACTGGACAGAAACAATAACTGACAGGATTTTTTTAATTTTAAAAAAAGTTACAAGACAACATAGCTTATTGAAATTAGCAGTACAACAGGATTCCACAGGATAGATCAAGTTGTAGGTTTTCCACAAAAATTAACCTAGATGCCTTCCTAGTTATTTAAAGAATATAAATACAACGTGACAATAAAGGAGCTAGTCCATTGGTAGGTACATTTATATGAGTCACAGCAGCTAGGAACAGATAGCATACTAGAAAAATACTAATTTAAAAGCAATATTTAGTAAAATCCCAGTTTAAAGAGCACAAAGCAGGAGGAGAGCATGCATATAAACCTGTTAGCCTACTTTCTGTTTCAAAACCCAGGTGTACTTTGGCGTTTTATTCCACTGCAACCTTAATCATACTAAGTGAAAAATTTATGATTGCTCATATGGTTTGCGTGGGAAGCCTGAGAAGGGTGTAGCGGGTGGGTATGTGTGAAAGCTCAGAAGTTTCTTATCCCAAATACAAACTCGGAGGCTGCTAATAGTAACTGAAAAGTGCATAGAGTTTTCTCAAGAATAAGAAATTGCATTGAGTTACAGTAGTTAAATCTTTAGCATTGCACTGAACATCCTTGGCAGAAGCCATCCAGCATGGAAATCTAAAAATGAATCACACAACCTTAAGTGTGCAACGTGTGTGTTTTGGGACTGAGGAAGAAACAAAAGGCAGGTCACTGTGTTAGTTTAAGAAAATGAGCACCTGCCAGGTACATAAGGTCATATGGAGTCTCACTTGATATCTTGTAAGAATGAAGAGAAGAGTAATCAGTTACACTAATTTAGCTTTCTTCATATGAGTAAATTGGATTCGAGTATGTAGGCAACTATATATGGATAATTTAAAGTTGTATTTCATTTGGCAGAGATGTCCTCTTTAGATATTTGTTTAACAGTGACTACATTACTGAAAGAAAACCATGTCCAGGTCTGTCCATCATTTTACTGGAGAGAGAAGGAAAAATGGCAAATAACATCCTCCTTCCTTCACACTCCCCTCATCTATTCTACCCTTAAAACGTGCACACACACTCCTCACCCAAACAGCAAGACCTAGGCATCAAAACCTGAAACCAAAATCACAGGAAATCTATCTCATACAATCCCTTTCCTGCTTCTCTGTATGTAAGATAGTACATTTGACAGCTTGAAGAGCTTATAGAAGTTCAATTTCTTAAAATTTGTGATCATAAAGCATTTTACAAAAGCTATGGAACATAATCAATTCAGAAGCACTGAATTTGCAAGTCATTCTAGAGTCAATAATCATAATATATACCCTATTATGTACAGTTTACAGATAGACTGAATTTCCATTAACAGTATTCAAGCATTTAAGTTTCAGAAATTTTGTAGCAGAGGGAAGTCACAGGGTCAGTAAAACGCTAAGATTCAGCAAGAAAGATTTAAAATGAAAAATGGAGCAGAGGATAGAAAGGGAGGAGATTAGGCTATTAAGAAATTACTTAAAAACACATGTACAATATAACAGGAGTCTGTGTAACAAAAATGTTGGAACCTGGGCTACTAGTGTAGGATTCAATGTCAAGACAGCAGAAGACAAATATCCTTGTAAGAACGAAAGCAATGCATCAGCTTGCTGCTTTTCGATGTACTTAGTACATGTTGCAACATCACTCCTGTTTCTTGTGCATTGGGGCAGTCAACAGGACAGGATGTCTGCACATTTTCTAAAATACAAACAACTAACAAAGTATGATGGAAAAATACTCACAATTCTAATAAAGAAAGGCTAAGAAATTGCATCTAATAAATCAAGTACACTGGTGTAGGATTATCCACACTAAAGCAAAAATAATCTTTTGAGTAGAAAAGGTTGCATTTATAAAGCCACATAAGCAACTTGCCTGGATCCAAGAAATATTTGGACTACAAATCTTAAAAGAACTAAGACACCTCAGAAAACTGAAATGGGATGTTGATAATAAAATGAAAACCTGCCGACTACGCATACTTGACAAATGGGGGAAGGAATGGAAGAGGAAGGAGGCAACAGAAAGGAGGAACACCATGTGACAAATAGGTCTCCCAAATTAACTTAACTTTTTCAAGTTCCCTTGAAACATGGCTGGAGGTATGAACTGAAAACAGCTTTTCTGGAATACAGCCTGTATTATAGACACAGAGAATTTTAAACCTTACAAGAAGTTTTGATACACTACTAAATGAAGAATAGATAAAAACTACCAAGTGATAGGATGATGAAAATTAAGCTGTACATTTTATGAGCATCATTAATTATGTGTTTGTGTCTATTTGAGAGTCAAAAGTCTAAATCACTGGCACAAGGTGCCAGAGTGACCTTGACATGGTAGAACAGCACTCTACTAAGAATACAAGTACTGAGGAAAAGACAATATTCAAAAAAGAAATGAAGAATAGGACAATGTGTGTCAGAGATGTGGAATAAATATAACATGTAAGAACAGAAATCTGTTTGGGTCAAATCCTTTGGGGAAGGGAAGTAGGTAAAACAGGTTCTTTCAAAGACAGACTAATAGGGCATTTGTTCCAGCATCAGTGTTTTCTATGGATGCAGATTTTTAACATTGCTAAAAATAAAGTGAATTGTATCATTTTAGGAGACTAATTACCCAGACACAAAATGGAGAACAAATCAAACTCTTAAGTGGAAAGACTTAGTTATTCTTGGAGCTAATAGCTGACAAATTTATGAAATAGCGACAGAAGCAGCAAATGACTCCATTACTTGAAGACTGTTCTCACTAACTAATGAGGACATTATAAAACAGCTGCTCATAACCTAATCCATGTATTACTGGATTTTTATCAAAATGAAGAATGAAAAATTCCAAACGGGTTTATAACTAGGTCTTTGAATTTCAGTGGCAAATAATTTGACAGCAAAGGTAAGCAAAGACACCCAAGATGCAGCAGAAGCCTGGTGTTTAACACAAAAAACTCAAACATTTAAGGATCTGCACCTCAAGCTGAATGGGTAAAACTCCATGTGTGACAAGCCAATCATTGATAAGACTGTGCAAGTAAGACATCAGAAATGTGCACAGATCCTATCAAGAACAGCAGGCAACAGGCAGGGGACAAAAGAGCAACATAAAAAGCTGCATCTTATGTACATTAGTAAAAAGCAAAGCTCAACTATACCTGAACAGATTATTATACACTAAAATTATAGCTTTTTTAAGGCTTTTTTGTATCAAAGAAGGAAAAAACAGAAAATGTGCTTACTAAATGGGGATAAAAATTAAGAATACTCAGGAATGAACTCCCAGCCTTCACCATAATCTTTACCTGCGTTGTCTGAGATATGAAAACTATGACAAATGGAGATTAAGAACACTTTACGAATGACTAAAGTTAGTGCAGTCAAATATAATCCATTTTTCAGAATTATGGAAACAGCAACACATAGGATTATCCTTTCTAGAATAAAAACTTTAAAGAAAATACCACTTCTGAAATTAGCTGGGAGCAGCATCTATATTGCCAATGTTTTTTGTCAGGAGGGACGGAGCATTAGATAACACCATTAATGAATAAAAGGGTTATTGTTCAAGTCTAATAAAGAGATTGTACCAAACAACCTGTGTAACCATTATTCCAAGCCAGAGCTGCCTAATAGCTGGGCTCATCAAGGTAAGACAGCTGTGAAGAGGCCAGATGCAATTCAGGGACTATTCACTGGAACAGAAGGAGAAAGCCACAGTGCCATTGTACAATATCCCAGTGACATCACACCTGCAATGTTATATGTAATTCTCATCGTAACCACTAAAAACCCACACTTCAGGAATTTTAAACTGGAGCACCTGCAGAGAAAGGCTGTGAGGGAGATCCATTGGCTGGAAATGACAGAGTACAAAAATTACTTCATTTAGGCGGTCTAGCAGAAAAAAAAAAGCCAAGAAGAGGTACAAATTCTTTCTATAAATACAGATGAGGCAAGCAGCAGGAAGGGAAAAGAACAATTTATCTAGAGGAAATTGTTTTCACAAAAACAAGTATATCTAAAGGCCATTCAGAATATTAAAACACTAAGGGTAGGAATTAAGTCTTTTAATTTATAATTAAGTTGTAGAAAAGACTGCTTCCTCACAGTTTGTTTTGGATAGACCACAGAAGAGGTGGTGCAAATAACCTAACTTCTTAAAATACAACTGATAAGTTCATGAAAAGTATAACAGATAGGACAACTATAATAATGGGACCTTGTGCCATCCAAGGTTCTTGCTACTGCTTGATTTCCTAAGCAGTCCAAACTAATCTATTAATCCATGATCTGAAGCTTTCTCTACCAGCCAACCAGTGTAATTTGTAGCAAAGAATTTACGAATCTCCAAAATACAACTGTTGTCCTAATTCTCAGCCAGCCCGTTTCAATTTTTTTTTCACCAATTTCCTTCCACAGCAACTCTCTTATGTCAGGAGATCAAGAGGAGGTTATTTGTCCAACACTGGGTTAAGCTATTGAAGGCATTTCTAATCTGTTGAATGAAGCAAAAATTTGAAGTATGGAAGACTGAGCTCTGCTATGTGACAAATAACACTACTAATATTGAGAACTCTTAGTTCTTTCAGTGAACAGGTATGGCTCACCTCACGCATTATTTTAAAACCAGCTGTTTTGCTTTTGGGATCAAGTTAGCAATTTCTACATGGTGCTGTGGACCATAACAGCACAATGGCTTGGATCAGCCATAGTTGGATATCTGTATTTCACACACTACTGCATGGATGAGACCCGCCTTACATTCTGTGATCCTTTCTTCAAATCTAGCAACATGACACACTATCTATGATTCTTCCCCCAGACCTGCCTCCTACAGAACTGTCACTCAATGCAGTAGTAATCAGAAATCTCCCTAAAATCTCTCAGACCAAGCAACATCCTACAGGAAACTTACAGTTCCACTAGACTTCTTCTGAAGGGTCCATATCCCCATATCCTGATCAACACTGATGAGACTGCTCTATTTTCAGTTAGTGTTGGAAGCAAACTTCATTATTATTCTCTTATTATATAAATTATTTACATGGTTCAGGACTTGAAGAACATAAGGAAGAGCTGCACATAACTCTTAAAAGTATGTGCATTGAAAATTATCGTGTAAAGTACCAAAAGCCTTGCTGAGTAACCTAAGAACCATCCAAGGAAAATAAAATTTAAAAGGATGCATCAAATCTGCTTGCTTAGAATGCAGGATTAAAAATGCAACTACTTTGGTTTATGTTTAACCTACTTGGAGTAAACTTACTAAGCTTTAAGAGAACCTTTTTGAATAATTTAAGAGTTTACTAAGAGTAACTCCAGCTAACAGTATTTTTTACATGACAATCAATTATTAAAAATGTTAGGAAATAATTAATATACTGGGAGTCCCATAAATATGGGTACAACCAACAAACAAGCCACACTAAGTATCAAACAAACGCCTTGAGCTCCCAGAAAACCACATCAATTTCTACAACAGCTTAACTAGAATAATAAATTTTATATATAATCAATTCTGATATATAGCCTGTTACTTATGAGACCATAAAAGAAAGGTGAAAAATACCAGCTCTGTGTGGAGTTATATAATATTTCATTTTTCACATATAAGTGCTTATTTGAGATATCTCACAACTCTAAATCCTAGAATGCTAGAAGAATTCCAAAGAAGTTGTTCTGGTTTTAAAACCAAGCCCTATATTAAAAAAGCAAACAAAACTCCAAACAAAACCAGCGCCCACAAAAACTCTCAAACAAACAAACCCCCCCAAAAAAACCCCTCACCAAATCTAATCATATGGCTTGTAAAATCTTAGACTAATTAGTTTGACAATAATTCTGCACTAAAAAAAATCACAAAAAGGATGATGCAGAATGTAATGCTAAAGCTACTGAACTCCGAAAAGAAACTCTTTTTTAACAGACAATGTAGACTTCTTTTCATATGATCTGAATTTAAAGGAAAAAATATATATGGTGATGTAGAACTTACATTCACATGCATACTTCATACTGTTTGATCTCATTTCTGTAACACTCATAGTGTCAACTGCTTGTGCAAATTAAATCAGGTTAACTATGAGATCCCATAGAATAACTGAAGTGGGAAAGCTGTACACGGAATGCACAAAATTCAGGTGGAACAATTATTATTCAAAATTGATTATTTGCAAGAATCTAAATCTATTGACCTTTCCTAGATAAAGCATTAGCAAGTCACTCCTTGCACTCAACAATTACATAGGGAAAACTTCTGATGACTGACAGGAAACATAAGAAATGAGGAAGTAGGAGGGAAGCCAAACCTTGGCACCGTCAGTTTTCTCTGTGTCAGCATACGCTGTGAGCAAGTGCCCTTCTAAAAATATTGTAATTACTCATAAATAAATTGTTTAGAAAAAAAAGGTTAAAATTAGAAGAAAATCCTGAAGTTCCCAGTCTTTATCTCATTCACAATCCAGATTTTGACAACAGTTTACTGTCTGCAAGTTGGTAGCTTCTTTTAGAAGGAGAAGGTAGGGTTGACTGCCTTAAAATCCCTCGCTTGAGAATTTCAATTGAATCCAACAGGACTCTAATTCACATACAATATACCCTCCTAATGGAAAGATCCTTATAAAAGACAGTAGGAACCTTCCTCAAGAAACTGTTCAGCAGCACAGCTTAATAGCTGTCAGGCCAAGTATCTTTTTAAAAATTAAATATATAGCTATTGGAACAAATACAGCCTTTGCAATCTATACGTGGAAACACATCGTAAAAATAACTAACCAAAAAGCAAATAAGAATGCCAGCAAACAGGAAGTTGAATAAAAGTCCCCAGTGAAACAATTATGCTCAAAATAATTAACACAGCCCTTTTGAAGAAGCAGGTGCTTCTTGTATAATGAAGTAATGAATAATACAGAAATATTTTGTGCAGTTCTCATTCACATGTGATAAAATTGGCTACAGTGCACGAAATAACTGAAAGGGTGGAGAAGATGCCCTTACTGCCAGGAAGTAGGGTGACATTCTTATCAGAAAGGACACTGGGAGGTGGTCTCATTACATAAACTACCATCAAGAGAATGAAGTCACCAGGATTGCAGAGGGCTTAGCAAATTATGATATAAAAACCAATGGCTGGAAAGAAACCAATAAGGGATCAATTCAAATTAAAACCAAAAACGCAGTCTTAATGAAAAGTGCAACTCCAACACTGAAACAAGCCACCAGATGCTGCAATGGTTTCTCCAGGTTTAGATGTGCTCTTATCAAGATTGGAAGTCCTCTGGAAAGTATGCTTTAGCTAAACCTATATTAATACAGAATGTAAAGTAAACTTAGGGACTTCTAATATATAGACAGTCGAGGAGGTGAAGAATTGATCCTCCTGGCTGCAAACTATAAATTCAAGCATCTAGTTTTGACAGCTGTCCCTTTCACACATGTTGTAGAAAGCTTACAGCTTCACATTACTCAAGTCCCAAATACCTGCCTCATTACCAAAACACTAAACAACACAATTGAAAAATTTAACCTACAGGGAGAATGACAATATGAAACTAGACAGACTACGAAAGACATACAGTTTTGCAAAGGATGTATTTACACATTCAGTGATCTTAGATGCAACCATGATAATCAAAGTACAGAAAGAAACTTGTAGAGGTGTCTGCTGCAATTGCAAAGTGAACCACTGCACAGTCAGTCTACTCTATTTTCAGTATTCAAGGATAGTTCGATTATTAGGAAAGACATAAATAAAAAGAATTAATTATTAAACATGAAAAATCATCATTTTTAAGTACCTTGATACCACTAAATGTCCAACACTTGCAACAGGAGGTCAAGCAAGCAAATCTAGTTATTGTAAAAATTCCAGGAAAGTATTTAACTTAATAAAAAATAAGTGTCCTAAACCATTTCTCAATCAATCGCCAAACCTTCTCCAACTCCAGCCACACAGGTCCCAAGTTCTGGGAAGCCCATATACACACAGAAACATGGATGAAGTAAAAATAGGCTGTTCAGATTGCTATTTGAAGCATGACTCTCAAGCAAAAGAAGCAACAAAACCAGCCCTCAAGCCCCAAAATAACACAATTTTGTGAAAATCATAAATAGGTATATTTGGTGTCCATTAGATGGCCTTCCTTATACCTTATTGTTCCCCATATATTTGTTCCCAAAGCAGTCAGACCTGTGATTTTTGGTGCAGTGTATGTATACTGTATTCCATATTATGAACTCAATGTCCTAAAGAAAATATAAATCTCTAAACTATAATGAAGATCGTTTCTGACTAAAGCCAGAACAAATTAGTTTTACTTGAAAACTTTTTGTTTGCCTGCCTTGAATTCCCTGCAGCAGCCAGCTCATGACCCAAACTGGGACTCTTTCAATCAAGTTTCAAAGAATCTACAGCCTAGCAAACATAATTCAGGGAGGATCCTGAGGCCAATGACCAATTTGTTATATAAACTAATATCTACCTATCAACGTCTTTTTTAATGGACCATTCAGTAAAAGCATGTAACAACCAAAGGGGAAGGGGGATGGGGCAGTGAGGTAGAAGAGCACAGAATAAAAAGAAAAAACACAAGCAAATTATACTGTCTTTCATGACTTACAGAAAAATCATTCCTGAGAACTAATTCATTTAACTCCCAATATAAACAGGATCAAAATGGAATGGATTTGAAAATGCATGTTGTCAAATGCTGACAAAAACGCATACACAAACCTGAAAGACATGATTTTGGCAAGCACAGCACGTCACTACTTCTTGTCCAATCTTATATTACCATCCCTTCCTCAAATAATTTCCAGTGCTCTATTTATCAAGGAAAAAACCCCACAAAAGCTCAAGTTTTACAAGCACCACATACTGCAGTGCAACTAAACTGATCTTGGGAAAGCGGAATAGGGTAGTCTGTTTCCTTTGTTGCCTTTTCCTGGTCT
>VZRR01010028.1:828157-855549 GCA_013398015.1 Oreocharis arfaki | reverse complement strand
GCAAACTCTCTGAGGAGGCATCTTTTGTCCAAGCCACTGATATTCATTGAATTCAAGTTAATAATGGGCACAATACTGTGCCCATTATGGAATGTTGTGGGACTCCACTATTGACAGGCCTCCAACTAGACATAGTGCCACTGATTGTGACCTTCTGGGATCTGCTGTGCTTTCAGCCAGTTCTTAATCCACCCCGCTGACCACTCATCCAATCCACACTTCCTGAGTTGGCCAATCAGGATATTGTGAGAGAGTTTCGAAAGCCTTACTGAAGTCAAGGTAGACAATACCCACTGCTCTCCTTTCATCCACCCAGGCTGTTGTTTTATTGTAGAAGGCAATCATGTTCATCAACCATGATTTACATTTAGTGAATCCATGCTGACTGCTCCTGATCACGTTCTTGTCCTTCAAGTGGATAGAGACGGCCTCCAGAATGAGGCACTCCATCACTTTTCCAGAGATTGATGTGAGGCTGAATGGACAGTAATTCTCTGGATCCTCCTTCTTGCCCTGTTTGAAGAGCAAGATGACATTTGCTTTCTTCCCTTCCTCTGGCACCTCTCCTGACTGCCACAACCTTTCAGAGATTGTGAGTGGCCTCAGTAGAGTGTCTACCAACTCTCTTGACACTTGGGGATGCATCTCATCAGGGCCCACAGACTTGTGGATGTCAGCTTTGGCTAGGTGTTCTCTAACCCAATCCTCCTGGACCAAGGGAATCTTCCTTTCAACATTCCTTTACCACGGTCTTCTGGGTCAGAGATTCCAGAAGGCTGGTATTGTCAATGAAGAGCAATAAAAAGAAAGGCATTCAATAGCTCTGCCTTCCCTTCATCCTTTGTTACCAGGGTCCCTCTCCACATAGTAATGGGTCCATTACCAATCCTTTCTTTTCCTCTTGCTACTGACGTATTTGAAAAAGCCCTTCTTGTTCTCCTTGACATCCTTGGCCCAATTTAAATCCAGAGGGGCTTTGGCCTTCGTTGTATCATTTCTACTTTCTCTGACTGCCTCTCTATATTCGTTCCAAGTGGCCTGAACCTGCTTCCATCTCCTGAGTGGTTTTTGTTTATGCCTGGGTAATGACAGGAGTTCTTTATTCATCTTGTCCCCTTCGCCCAATTTCTTGCTCATCAGGATGCAACATTCTTGAGCCTAAAGGAAGTGACTCTTGGATATCAACATACTGCCTTGGACCCTTCTTCCTTGCAGTGACTATTCCCATAAGATTCTTCCAAGAAAAATTAAATAATTAAATTTAATTAAATTTGGTCTCCAATTAAATGAAGATTAATCACTCCTTTAAGGTCACATCCTCCTCAGTCACTGAATCCAATTTGACATATTTATTATTATATATAATGATATGTATCTATATGTTATATAGCAGCTCCATTAAGAGAGAGCTCCAACTCTAGCACAGTGACACTTCATCTGCTGTATAAAAATCAGGGAGGTTTAGGTGCTTAGGCTGAAGAAGATACTTCACATAGCTGTGCTTGTGTGCACCAACACCCGCTCAAGTTCTATGTAAAAAATGAGGCAATCTTGAATTTACTGCTCTCCTTGTAAGGATACTTAATTGAAGATGGTTGTGTCTTGATTTTCACCATGACTCTAACAGTGTGGTAAGTCCAGTTAATATGGGGAAATGGATATTGCCTCATCTACAATTCATGTCATGACAATGACAAAGGGATGACTTGTCGTGGTGCTACATCCTAAAGCGTGTAGCAGCTGAGACATATTCAATAGATATGATACTTTCAGAAGCTGATCCTCCTTCTGCCTGATTCTGTTCCTAAATATGATCATGTAATATTTTGTTGCATCTGTGAGCACAAATATCTAATGATAGTCATAATGATAATGATGATAATGATAACGATAATCAGCCCTACTGCCCTTTCCAGAGTCAAGCCCCACTTGTCAAAGCACTTAATAATTTTGCTGAAGATATAGTCAACTAATGCTTCTGAAAAGTTCTTGATATTTTGTGGGCTTTAAATGGCCCCTATTCCACTCACTTTTGAACACAGTGTCCAATAGGATTACCTAATCATAAAAGAAAGAGGGATGTAGAAAAAGGAGAGGGGGAAAAATTTGAAATTTAGCTCTGTCACAATCTGAATGTAGATCTGTCCCTGGATTAAAACCTGTCATTTATTTTTGAAGAAATTTTTTAAAAAATCAAAAACCTTATCAAGCAGCATAACTGTTATAACCATACCTCTGTTTCCCTCAGGAGAACAAGAAATATCACATTGATTGAAATCTTTCACTCTGTCTCAAGGATAACACCCCCAGAAATCTTTTATTGATTTTTAGTTAATTAATCAAAGTCCACTGAGGACCAGAAACCAAAAAAATAAGGTCCTTTGAAATCTTTTAGGAATTTGATTTTGCTCATTTTGTATGAAAGGCAACAAAACACCAAGAGAGTGGCAGCATATAAGAGTGCATTACACCGTAAGGAAAGCGGTTAATATATGAGCAGAATGAGAGCTAAAGTGGTTTCAGCTGAGCCTACTTACTGATCCACTCAAAAAAATTAGCTTTTAATGCTTTTTGAGTTAATTTTCACTCAGCTTTAGATGTAGCTTTGCTCAGCTTTGTAAGACACTTGAACAATTAGAGATAAATTTTATAAAAATATGCTTGCCTTTCTTGGAAAAATGCTGCTGTTGTTACTTGCAAGAACATCTACACACTTAACTCCTCTTGAAAATCCCAGTGGGTACATATCTGCATATTTTCATACTCAGATACTTGTGTGAACTTGCATCATAACTGAATTTTCCTAAGCTGAAGAAACTTTTTTAAAGAGACAGACCACGAGTATTAAGTGCTCAGCATGAATCATTAATTGTTTTTATTTGCTATCTTGTCCAGGTCCTCCCATTCTTTTCTGCCTTCTAATTTAATATTTAAAAATTGTTAGGCAATTATTGCTGATTTAGAGGAAAACAGGTTTGTAAAATAGTGAAGATCCTTATAAGATTTCATTCTAGAATACCAGGAAAGCTTTGGCGCTAAGTGTATGTATTGCTATAAATGATAGCTATGTACAGGTAATTTGTACAATAATGTTTCATGTGACCCAAAAGAAAACCTTTTAAATTCTGGTCATTAAAACTACTGATTCAGGAACCAAATAAACATCTTGTATTTGGTGAAGTAAGGTAATTTTCATAGTCTCAATATCTAAGGAATTCTTCTGTGTGACCCATTAAAAAAACTTTCTCAATACTTAAGAGTATCAGAGGAGGACCATGTCAAGAGCACTTAGAAATATTTATGCACCACTGTAAGGTAACCTGGGCTGAATTTCAAAAGCATCTTTATTGTACTTACAGCTGAGGACTTGCTGAGATCATCAAAGCATTATAATACCCTATGATACAGGTTTTATAGTGTGAGAAACACCCTATGAAATAGTGTTAATTGACACATTCTTTTACTTAAACATACTCAGTTGGAAGTGATTGTGTGCAATTTCTGACATTTTCTAACCAGCTTACTCTTTTTGGTGTTGTTAAAAATGTGATGTACAGCTGATCCTATCTGCCTCAACTTTGTCTTAGAAACTGTAGCTTTACCCTGAAATATTTTCTTTTTAGATGGTAATAAACGAAGAAATCTTATGTTTCTGTGGCAGTTGTTAATGACTGTAAATAGGTTGTGTTACACAGTTTAGCATTAAATTGTGCATGAGTTTCGTTAAATACTTGAGTTAATATCTCAGTTTTGACTTTCCTTTCCGCATAAAAAGTATATTTTAGATTTGTTTTGTTTTTTAACAGATAAATTTCCACTTATTTCTGTGACTAAGTGCTTCATGTATTGAAATATGCAGTCATTTTCATAATTCTGGTGGCATTAACATCACTTTTTGAGAAAATAAATTTCAGAAAGCAGTTTGAAACTGATGACTTTCCACTAAACAATTATTATCCTAGAATTTTGAAATAAACTCATTGCTAGAATTCATCTGCTTGTCTGATGACAGCAATTAAGTCAATGTGAGTCACATGAGAAAAAAAAAGTTTATAATTCTTAAGGATAATGGTCTGAAACTCTGGACAGAGACATTTTCCCACTTAGCATGGAGTTATATTCATAATAGTAGGCTTAAAATTTTTTAAAGATCTGGCCCAGAACTTTGATAATTATAAATGCTGTTTTTTCAGTAGGCCTTAGAAAAAAAGCAAATTTCAAAGATTTGGAAGAAAAACAATGTTGTTCCAATAACTGGAAAGTATAAACAGAAATTATCTGCCTAGCAATGGGTCATTCAGTCTGACTTTGTTCATGAAAATAAAACGGAACTGTTCAATCTGGACTCAGTTAATAAAAAAGGTCAGCAGGTCAATCAATGTGGTTCATTTTAAAAAATTACAAGTTTTTATTATACCAATTAATTACCAAGAAAAGGGGTTAAAACTAGAAATCATATCTCTGTGTTTAGTAGTGATGTGGCTGAAATAGAGTTGCTGTCCTCATTTTCTGACAGTTGCACTGCAAGGAAAGAATATTGCTACATGAGGAGAAACTTATGAAAGATCCACAAAAATGGTCAAAGGACTGTGAAACAAACACTTTCACCAAGGATTAAGAAAAGATGAAGTTAGGACAGGTAATAATATCATGGCGTAAAATTACCTATAGGCATTTAATAATAATGTCTTAAAATAACTGGTAATAAATAATTGTAATAGCAGAATGAGATACAGCAAAGCTTGGTGACTGGGTGAAGAGGAAGCTAGAGAAATGCACAAACATGCAAAAAAGAAGGTATCAAAAATCTCTGGGCAGTTGTATTCTACTATTCTTCACAATAATTTATCCATAAAAGATACGTGTTCTAGTTGAAAACATATTAGTTACAGTACATACATTGATTTAATCTTATGAAAGGCAGCACCATACTGTGGCTTTATCAACTAAGTCAACAAGAGTTCCAAAGTATCTCAGCTCATGCTGCATAGGGTCTACTCAGAAAGTAAGCTGTGTTGCACAAGGGAGGATGGAACTAAATAAAACGTATTTCACTTTCTCATTTATATAATACACATTTGTATCCTAACTTCTGTCTTACAATCTCCCTTGAAGATAGTAGGTGACTGTCTAATCTATTGAATGACCCATTTGGCCCAAAAGATTGATTTTATTGATAAACCATCCACTTGCCCAATAGTCATCATTATCCTGAAGCCATATAGAGCAATTCACTAGTTTGTATCTTTTCTAAAAGTATAAATAAATATGTCTTTATTACAAATTTATTTGTGCATTATTCTTATCATTGCAGGTGACACAGATATAGAAGGTTAAATTCTATTTTCAAAAGTCCTTTACACTCTAACCCTCAAAGAAATTTAAGTTTCTAAGAATCATTAATATGACAGAAATATCATGCAGTAAATATCACTAGTTAGTAAATTAAATTACTGAAAATTACTGAAATTGCTGAAAATATGACTGGGCCACCTGAATCACTCAGGCAACCTCAAGTATGTAGAAACCATGATACTAAATTCTGGTTTTCAACATAATAGTGAGTGCTTACATATGAATTGCCTGATTCTCCAGTAACAGTAACTTGTCTTTAAACAATTCTTCAAAGTGTAGAAAAGTTTAGAATTCTATGAAGTTCACAAACTTTATTTACTAAAACTTCAGGATCTGAGTCAGGTTGAAATAGCAAAGAAATTTCTGTGTGATCTCATGAAGAACCATGGTTTTTACGTATCTGTAAGAAACCAGTGTTTATAATTATCAAATCCCCTATTGGACAGATGTGCAGTGTAATAGCCTCATTTCTTCCACGTAGAAATTACACCCACTTCTAAGTACATTGCTGGTCTTCTCAGTCCTGCTTCTCAACACCAAACAGCAAAGGCTGTACTCTGATGCCCTCATCATTAGATTTGCATTTTAAGTGTACTTGATAGCACTGCAGAGAAACTGCTTGAGGACCATAGGAGAGTCCTTATCATTGATAAACTCCTTAGAGCTAGCATTAAAAGACACATTGATTAACTTCTAGAAAAAAAAAGGAACAAAAAAAAGAAGTTCTGGTACTGTCAATTGGATTACTATCATAATGAGAAATACTTTCAGAGACAGAATAACACTGCCTCAAGAGAAGCAGTTTCACTGCTGATTTTATGTCTGTGGGTACACGCTGTTACCATCACCTTACAGAGGGTGTGTGAGTCACCCACAGCCCTTCACCGGAGCGCTTCTCTGATAAAGCAATCTCCCAGAGAATAGAGAGAGTAAATTGTTGTTCGTGTAAAACTGTGCAGAGCTCCACCGAAAGGAGAAACTCAGCATGCTCAGGTAACCGGTCAGCGCTCCTGCCCTTGATTCCATGAACTTCCATTCAGGTCTTTAGAATCAGAGTTTGTAGGGAGGCATTCAGTCCAGTAATGTTTTTGGCATGATGGGATTAATAATAATGGGGGCATCTGAGACTGAGAGCCCCATTACTGCAAAACGTTTGAGGCTTCAGAAGTTTTGTGCATATTACATCAGAATGAAAGAAGAAAAAAAAAAAGGAATCATAGTGATGACTCAATTTATGATCAAAAGGCTCTATTTTTTTGTGCAAGTTTTCTTCTTTCCCCTGTGAAGAGAGACTATATGCTGAACTGCAAAAGAATTTTCCCTTGGATAAAAATCAATGTCTCTAAAGGCATCTTTTTTCAGTAGAATAATGTTTAATGATAAAAAATAACATTTTCTGAAGGTGATTGCCTGTTCACTTGATGAATTAGGCAATAGCCTATGGTACTTGGATAGCACAGAGCCCTAGATATGTCATGACTCTAATTAGCTAAAACATAAAAATGTATGTGGAATTTGGCTGCAAGTTCATGTTTGTAATGAGTCCATAGGTAAAAGAACATTAAATACATCTTTCTTTCTGGACTACCAACAGCATTCTAGACTGTCTTGCAATTAATTTTCAAAATACTCAGTGGTAAAAACCTCAGATGGGATCCCTCAATTCTGTTTGGAGATGCTCTTATTCATCTGAAAAGACTTCATTAGAGCTGTTAGATTTGTCATGTGTTTCTTTTTCCTCATCTGCTTCCTTAAAATAGCCTGCTTTGGTTGGAAGTGACTGACAAATACAAACGAACTGGATTTTTTGTTGCAATGATCTAATCCCAGATGGCAGCTAAAAACCATGTAGCTGATGTAGTTGCATATTCACACGCCCCTCTCCCCCCCCCACCCCGCCCCAGGTGGGACAGGGAGGACAACTGGGGGAAAAAAAAGGTAAAACCGATGCATTGAGATAAGAGCAGTTTAAGAAGTGAAATAAAATTAAATATAAGAATAATAGTAATTATAATATGAGTGAGTAATCAAGCTCAGGTCATACACATATTCAAAATTAACATATATAGTCTTAGATTGTTGAAAATATGTAGCAATATATGTGTAGTAATTTGCAGTAATAATTTGGTAAAGAGGTGAAATTCAATTTAAAAGGAATACATTTGAAAATATATTTAGGTTTCTTCTCAGAAGAAGTCAACCTTCAGGGAAGTTGGATCTTTCAGCAAGAAGAAAATTCACTCTGAAATTTCTGCTCTCACAGAAATCAAATTAATGCCTATTATTTCTTTTGCCCATCCTATGTAATGTCATTACCACAATCTTTTCTACTGCATTGGTAAAATCTTTCTAGTAAACTGATAATTTTCCATGCTATTCGGAACAACTATGAAAAAATGTGTGATCAACCTTTGTACTGAATTGATCGGAAATTCATAATATAAATAATTGGATTTTAATTAGTCCTTTCAATAGTCTGTTTCTGAAATTTGCTGCAGATAATCAGCCACTATACTAATGTAGACCAGCAATAATTAACATTCAGCTTTCTGGCACTGAGTGCCGGAACCATGGCTTGCTTCCTAGTATTTAGGGCAGTCCTTGAAAATAATGTGATAAAACACTCAAGAGTGTTCAACCAATTAGTGTGCTTGGATGACTGAGCTTTCCAAGCCATCTGATTTTAAAAGTGGGTGCCTCGTGCTGTGGAATATTGTCTCTCCTGAATTTCCAAAAGACTGTTCCATTAAATAATGGGGATGGAGAGGAAAACTGGAATCAGAATATATTAACCTGAAATGAAACTCTGTTAGCTGGTCAAAGAAAATGGATGCCACTCAAAAAATAAAAGAAAAAAAGAAAAGAAAAAAAAGAAAAAAAAAGGGGAAAAAAACCCCCTAGTGTCTGGAAGAAAAAGGTCTAGTTGTACTTGAGAATTTTTCATCCCATTCCAAAAGCCAGATTTGCATTATGATAGCAAGCATTTAATGGATAGGTAAACCACGGTTATGTTACTGTGAGAATTAACCTTTCAGAATGTTTTGTGGAATCAAGAGGGTTACACTCTCTGTGTTGTTTTGCTTATGATTTAAGAGGTTCAGCAGCCTCTGAATGCCGTGTTCTTCCTAACATTTATTAAAAAGATTCACATTTCATTGAAAAAACATCCCATAATTCTTAGGAAAAATTCCAACATTTTCACAAGATCTAAAAGCAGCTGAAAATTCTTTTTGGTTAATACATGCCATGAAATAAACAAATTAGCTGTGTTTTCTTTGTTGGCTAAATTTGCATACAGCACTCTGAAAAATATATCTGTTCTTCGAAGCCATGTTGCTAAGCAGAACCTGCAAATTATGGTCTGTTTATTCTAAGGTGGTTTTTATCTAATGTACTAGCAAAGTGTCTGATTTATACGTTTGAGTTTGTTAAATTTTAAATCTATTAATAACATGGTACTTACTTAGAAAAATCTCAATTAAAAGACAAGTTTAGAGTTATTTCCTAACGTTCTTGAAAATTGTTAAACTACGCTTTAATAGGGGGAAATTAGATCTATAGCATATTATTAGAAAAAATTGAACAATTTTAAGCTAGATGATCAGAAAAGATCATTTATGTCTATGCTTTCTATGCTACATCTGAAAAATAATAAGACATACAGAACTGTGAACTGCATCATTAAGCCCCACCCATACTCACATGCCTTCATTTTCATGCAATGAATGAAGGGGTAAAAGCCACTGCAGATCATCCTGAAAACTCCATCTGAACACAAGCCTACAGGCTCACGCATGGAGAGGAATTTTTTTTGCCTATGCTAACGAGTGAGAAGTTTCAGGATCACTCTGATAATACTGTGGCTAAAAGCCCCAATATGCTTGCTCCATTTTCAGTGTTAGTATTTCTTTCGACCTTCCTGCCCCTAATCTGACACCTGAATTTCAAGGACTGTCTTTAAAGTTATGCAAGTGCCCTGTTAGACTGGCTTCATCTTGTGGGAATCACACAACGCACAAGCCCAGGAGGTCTAAGCTGTATTCCCCACGTGCAAACACAAAGCTGAATACTGGTAGTTCTCACTACGACTGTTGTATCCACCACTGAATTGAATTAGTTGCACGTTTTCCTTAAAAAACAAAACAAACCCAAACAAACAAACAAAAGCCAAACCAAAACAAACAAAAAAAAAACCACAAAAAGAAACCAAAACCAACCAAACAAAACCAAAACAAAAACCCACAAAACAAAACCAAAGAAACCACAACCCCCCCTCAAAAAACTGAACAAAAACCAAAATAAAACAAAACAAAACCCACCACACACACACACAAAAAAAAGTGCTAAAATTGATTGGAAGAAATGACTGCGGGGAGCTAGGATGTGAGATGCCTATATAGAGTTCTTTCAACAGATTTTGCTCTTTCAGAGGTAAGCTCAGAGATGGAGAAGGTCACTTTCAGCTCCTAAAAACCTCACTAGCTGCTGTTAAAAATAATTGAGATTAAAATGTCAAGGAGATCCCTGAGATATAGGAGATCAAGGAAAATTTGCTGAACATTTCCTACGTCCTGAAGATCAAATCTCTCAAGAAGACAACACACAACAAATGGTAGGCAGCAATGTGGAGAAACATTAAAAAAACCCAAACCCAGGAAACGAAAGAACCAACCAACAAAATTAACAAACAAACAAACAAAAAAACCCAAAAACCCAATGAAAGAGAATCTCCTTCCAAGAACTATAGAAAACAAACTCAGGAGATGTGTAAAGCTAAAGATTTCTGCAGTAATTCTAGCTTCCTGAAATATACTGTGATTTGTCACACACATCCTCATCAAAGGAACCCAATACAAGATTTCTACCTGGAGGTACTAGACCAGTCCCCCTGTCTTCATTATGATCCATGTGGCAAATCTTTTTCTGCATTTGAAAATAGAATTGAATGTTTTAAGATGGCATGCTCTTTCCTAAGCCCTCTTTGTGCTCACAGTCTTGCAGACCAAGGGGGGTAGGTGGTATGATGCTTCCTCAGCTCCAACATAGTTCTCATTAATTTCTGTCCCTTGTGTGCACTTGTGAAAAAGAGAAACACATGGGTCTGCTTTCCTACTTTAATCATCCCAATCAAGTAATTCCTTTGATCAACATCACAAATCGCAGTACATTGCATATTCTACAGCAAATAAGAGAAGGGTGTGCTGTAGATTGATATTCAAATGGCACATAAAAGATCTGGGGCACAGATCAAAGAGCAGAATGTTGTGTTTGGGCTTGTCAGTTGTGCTGTACTGTATTACTTACATCTTTGGTTAACAAGGGTTCTGAAAACAGGCTGGGTCAATGAGCTGCTAGGGGAAAACCCACTTTCTGTTGGCTATTCAAGGAGCTATCATGCCAACCTTTTATTGACTCTGTTTTCTAATTTGATCACGAAACAGCTGAAGAGGCACGAAAATATGTATCCACACAAGGAACATCTAAAACCTTTACTGTGCTTTGGGTCACACAACATCATTTTTCAGCCCATTAAGTCCTTATATATTGCTTCCATTATCATGGTGCTTATATACGGCTTCCATTATCATGCTCTCTCTGGTGAGACATGAAAGTTCTGCTATCCCCTTCACGGATGGGAGGCCTGAGTATCTGAAGTTTAAGATCAACACTGAGCTTCTTTTGCCCAATTCTCTCCACAAGATATGCCATGCCCTGCAAGGACCCCACATCAGCTCCTATTCTTGTACTCTGAACATACTCATCAGCATATCTGTTCCTATCACATGGTTGTCAGTTAGCAATTAGCCCTCTTTTATCTCTCTGAAAATTAATAGCATGGCCCTACTGTTCAGTTCTGTTCCTTCCAAAGCACTTCAAGCCTTCATTTATGCATGTGAGTATTGAGTTTTTTCAGGTTGGTTTTGTTTTAGTTTTAATTATTATTATCATTGTGGTGGGAGTGGCTTAAGCATTATTTTTTGTTTTTCCTTAATAAACACAGAATCACAGAATGGGTGAGATTGAAAGGGACCACAGTGCCTCATCTGGTCCAACCTCCCTGTTCAAGTGGGGTCATCCTAGAGCACATGGCACAGGATTGAGTCCAGATGGTTCCTGAATATCTCCAGTGGGGAAGACTCCACAGCCTCTCTGTGCAATCTGTTCCAGTGCTCAGTCACCCATACAGTAAACTCTTTCTCATATTCAGGTAGAACTTCCTGTGCAGCAGTTTCTGCTGTTGTGTCTTGTCCTTCTGCTTGGCACCACCAAGAAGAGCTCGGAAACATCCTTTTGACACCATTCTTTCAGATATTTATAGACACTGAGGAATTCTTCTTTCAGTTGTCTCTTCTCCAGACTCAGCAGGTCAAGTTGCCTCGGCTGTTCCTTTTAAGAGAGGTGCTCAAGCCCCTCAGTCATCTTCATTGCCCTCTGCTGGACTTGCTCCATGGGCTCCATGTCTCTCCTGCCCTGAGGAGCCCAGAACTGGACACAGCTATCCAGATATGGCCTCACCAGGGTTGAGCAGAGGGACTGGATCACTTCCCTCAGCCTGCTGGCAGTGCTCTTCCTAATGCACCCCAGAATACCATTGGCCTTCTTGGCCACCAGGACACACTGCTGTCTCAAGGACAGCTTGGTGTCCACCAGGACCCGCAGGTCCTTCTCTGCAGAGCTGCTTCCCAGCAGGTCAGTCCCCAGCCTGTGATGGTGCCTCGGATTATTCCTCCTCAGTGGTTATTCCTCCGCCTGCATTTGCCTTTGCCGAACTTCAGACAGTTCTTCTCTGCCCCTCTCTCCAGCCTGCCGAGGTCCTTCTGAAGGGCTGCACAGCACTCTGGCGTATCAGCCACTCCTCACAGCTTTGTGTTACCAGCAAACTCTCTGAGGAGGCATCTGTCCCTTTGTCCAAGCCACTGATGAATAAGTTAAGCAATCATGTGCACAGAGTATTGAACCTTGGGGAGCACCACTATTGACAGGCCTCCAACTAAACCCTGTGCCACTGATTGTGACCCTCTGGGACTTGCTGTGTTTTACTTCTCAGAAATTATGTGCTTTCTCCCTCTTTTATATATTTTAAAATTTACTGGCACAGATCATCCACTCATATAAGTAAAATTAACCATATGAAATAGCCCATTTGCCTAAAAGTAAGCACATGCAAAACTGTTTGCAGAATCATGGCTTCAGTGTGCACATCATACATTTGGAGAGGGCTGCCTGTGTCTCTGGCTGGGCAGCTATACAAACGGCTGGCAAAATAGGAGCCATCAGACACTTCCCTTTCCTTGCTTTTTAGGAGTGGTCTACATCCCAAGGCACATACCTATTCAGTAAAAGAGAAACACAGGCACTTCTTCCTGTGCTTCTGTTTCTCAGATTGAGGTTTGGGAACACTTATAGTGGGACAAGTAACTTATGCCAAGTCACAGTGGTGATTTGCATTGTGATCATCAGGGTGCAAGGCAGGACTGGATGGTGATTCTCAGAATTAAATACTCTCCTTTTCTTGGAGTACTCAGTAAAGAATGAATAGCTAATTAGTAATTTGCTTTGGTGTTGTACAGTCAATGTAACTACCCTTAGATTTGTCGTTTCATTCAGTTGGGAGGAATTAAGCTGAAATAATGTGCAAAAAAGCTTTGTAGGTTTTTTGGTTTTTTTCTTCCCTAATCCGTTTCAAAGCCTTGAGCTCTTACACAGGGCCTTTTGGCATTTCTGAATGCCTTTGTCTGGTTAGCTCTCAGAGAACGATTTCATGGGGGCATCCTTTTTACTGGGGTTCATATGCTGGTAGAAATATGTGTCCTTATTGGGCTTTGTATCTGCTGACGATTGAGCAAATGCTTGTGAAGGTGAGATACCAGCATGCTCGTCACCTTTTACTAAGCATATTTCCATATTTCACCAAGGCTTTGTAAGTACATGGTACAGAAACAGCTCTGTTTATTGGAGGTGCTTGTTCTCCAACCTCCTGGGACTGTGCCCAGTTGCAATCACAGCAGTGTTAGAGCAGTTCCTTCCTGTCCCTTTGATGTAGCATTTGCTTTTTAAATTCCTGCTGCTTTCACTCATTTTTCTCAGTCTGCTTTTTGGCTTGATTTCTGAAGGTACTGGGGCTCTTTCAGGGACAAAGCTTTAATAGGGAGCACATGTTTCTCCCACCTCACTGTTTTGTTAATTCATGGTGTAAAGCTTGAGCTGTTTAATAGCTCAAACATCCTCTGCAAGGACTGCAGAGAACTGCAAGGACTACATCAAATACAGCATTCACTACATAATGCTTAGGAGAAGTCAGCTCTAATAACCAAGAAACTGAACCCTGTTTATTTCCCAGTTTCTCTCCTTACTCCTTCAAATTACTGCAGGGGTTTAAAGAGTTTAGGGCTCTGGAGGAGGCATTTGGAGCTTGCAGGATGAAACTACTAGATGTCAACTGCCTTGCAGCAAAAAGTGTAAGAACACCACTACTAGAAAAACTGAACAGACTCTTGTATTCACTTTCATGGCCCAAGAAGACCAAGGTGCAGATGGCAAATCTGACATCAACACCAAATCCAAATAGGTTATAAAACATTTTGATTTAGACAGTCCAAGGTGTTTTATATAATTACAAAGCTTGTATTTACAATTTTTTATCATAAAATTGGCAGAGGTCTTATAGCTCAACACAGGGATGTTAGAGAACCACTGTCATTTTTCTCTTCATATACAGAAGGAGAACGAAGATATAAAACCCAAACTGAAAGCAGAGGCATTGAATCTAATATTTTTTCCCTGAAGTTAGTGTAGCTAAAATCTAGCAAAATACTTGGTATACCTGGAGGGATTTATTTTCCTTTAGACAACTCTTTTAAAACAACTTCTTTATCTTTACAAACACAACATGTGAGAGCTCAGGATTTCTCAAACAAGTCTACTGTAAATTAACAGTGGGATTGAAAGAAACTGTAAGTGTTGTTTAATGGACTCAGTACATTTATTACTCTTTATGTGAGCAGTGTTATCCCTTCATTCTTGGTTAAGCAACTTATATTAATACTTTAAAATGAAAACAACACTCATTTCCTTTCATCATGTCCCACCTTTGTAGGATCAAGGTCCCAGTCCTACTCCAATGAAGTCTAGTAGGAGGAGGATCCAAGTTAATTTTAGGAACTGTCAGACAAATTTTGCCCTCAGTTAGACCCTATGGACTTCTGTGGGAGTAAGTGGGTGGCACAGGAAGCAGAATTACTCTGTTGTACTTTCCTATTCATACTGTGCCAATCATCACAGCATCTGAACGCTTTCCCAAATTATGACTAAACAAAGAAGACTAATGTCTCCGTCATGTGAAATTTCCTCTCTGTTCCTTCCCCACAGAGAAAAGCTATGCAAATGCCGTGTAGGAGGGATGTTGTGATAACCACATAAACAAAAAAGGTAAGTGTATATTATTTAAAAAAAAAAAAAAAGGAAAAAAACAGCAGACATGCTTATTTACTGCCTGTTGGGAAAGAAAAACTTACACAAATGAGCTTTATAATTGAACCAGAAAGGCTTCTAGTTTATTGATACACTCTTCTTTGAAACAGAGTTTCAAATTCCAGACCCGGTTTTCACTCACTGTAAACTTTCAGTAATGAACACTGGGGTCAAAATGGGAAGTTTAAAAATGTGGACCTAACAGTGGAAAGTATCATTATTACACACTGAAAAGAAAAAAAAACTAAATGTAAAGGACATCTTATAATAATTTGAATTATTCACTAAAATCAACAGCGATAATGTTTATATTTATTTAGTAAATTACAAAGGATAATCATTGATCCATAGGACAGAGAAACTCTGCAGCATCAGTTCATTTTGGGGGCCACCAATATCAATGCAGATGAAAATCCTGTCAATTATATTTCAAGCCATCCATCCCTATACTTAGATTTACAAAACCTTAGCTCCAAATCTTCTGATGATGTTAATTAACCCTGTGTTAATTAATCCCCTGGTTTCAACATCCCTGTGAATCCATTGATTGATAGGGTGCTTGCAGAAATTTTGCAGGTTCGAGAGACAACATCCCACAAAAAGGAGAAGACAATGCAGAGACCAGGACATACTCCAGGCCAATACACATTACCAATCAGATGATCTCGCTGTTGCACTAAACGTGGAAAACGCTGGAAGACTTAAATAGAATCTAGGCTAACACTTAATCATACTGAAATGGTATTGTGTTTGCTAGGCAGAAAGAAGGGATGCTACAAAGTTCCTAGAGAAAATTAAAACAGCCCTTTCCCTAGGTATAAGCTCTGCATTCTGCCGGGTTTCTGTGACCACACTTAACACCGAATTTGTAAGCGCTGCCTATCCTGATTTCAGCAATTGCGGCTCTTTCTCCGTGAGACAAGCACTGATGTGCACAACAGTCCTGACGGTCTGTGCTGGTAGCTCTTTGTGCTGGTTTCAGCTGGGACAGAGTAGATTTTCTTCATAGTACGGGGCTATGATTTGGATTTTTGCCGAATACAGACTGTTAATAATATGGAGATGTTTTGATTGCTGAGCAGGGCTCACACAGAGTCAAGGCCTTTTCTGCCTTTCATACTGCCACAGTGGCGAGGAAGTTGGGGGTGCGTGGGAGGTTGGAAGGAGACACAACAGGGACAGGTGACCCCAACTGACCAAAGGAATATTCCAGACCATATTACATCATCCTCAGAATATAAAGTGGAGGGAAGAATGAGGAAAGGTGGGACCTTTGGAGTGGGGGCATTCGTTTTCCCAAGTCACTGTTACACATGATGCAGCCCTTCCCTGCTGGAGATGTCTTGACACCTCCCTGCCCATGGGAAGCAGTGAATCAATGCCTTGTTTTGCTCAGCTTGTGTGAGTGGCCTTGGCTTTCCCTGTTATATTGTCTCTATTTCAACCTATGAGTTCTGTAGCTTTTATCCCCCTGATTCTCTCCCTGATACTGCTGGTGGGGGAGTGAGTGAGGGGCTGCCTGGGGCTTGGCTTCTGGCTAAAATTAATCCACAACAGTCCTTTACACAGAAATGTTAAGCTCTCTGCCATCAGCAAACTTTGGTCCTCAATTTTTTCCTCTCCTTTTTTCCCATCTCATCAGCAAAATTATCCCACTCCTACAACTGTATTTCTTGTGTGTTGATCAGGTTGTTATTCTCTTAAATTGGATGTTCTCAACCCTTGCCTTTTTATTTACTTTGAAATGCAAACTTCATTTCCAATTCCAACACAATAGTTCTACAACAAAACCCAGGGGAGCTCTGAGTGGGTAAGGAATAAAATACCAGATTCACTTTAGAGGTATATATTTTAAAAAGAAATCACATACAATAGCCTTTGCTTTCACAGTCAGGATTCTTTTATATTCACCTACATTTAGACTTGCTCCATCCCTGGAGCTGTTCAAGGCCAGGTTCAATGGGGCTCTAAACAACCTGATCGAGTGAAAAGTGTCATTGCCCACGGTTAGGGAGTTGGAACTAGATGATCTTCAAGGTCCCTTCCAGCTCATGATTCTATGATTTGACTCACAGAAAATTGATAAATGGGGTTAAGAGTTTTGTAGTTAAATTAACTTCCCTGCAGTTTTCTGTATGCACAAACAGATTACCTGGTGATGCAGAGATTCTTACAAAGGATAGTCCAGCTGTCAGCATCACCAGAAAAGTCAGACACCTTTCCTTGTATTAAGTTTCATAATAGCATATGATCTAAAAACCTCTAAAAATTTCTTTTGAAGAAATCGCTCTCAAGACTGGTCAGAGCTGAGGAGGTGGGTTTTATCATAAATCAGATGAGGTTTGGAAGGCACACGTGAGCAAATCTCAGGCACAAAAGCAGATTTACAAAGCGGTTTTCTCAGTTCTATGTAACTGAACTACATCTTCATCTACTCGGCTGTGAAGCAGAATTGAATTTGGCGATCGACTCCCAGACTGAGATTGTATAACTGAAAGGACATCCTTGTCCAAGATCTGAATTTATAAAGGGCTGTTAAAAGAATGACCTGGATAGTTGCTTGAGTAATTTTTTTCATCAAAACGATTTCACAGAAAGCCCACAGCACCAAAGGCATCACATGTCTGTGCATGCATGTGCAATACCATTTGCATTATTTTCTCCTACAGCCAGTGATTATGTATGTCTCTCAGAGACTGCTACTGCATGTAACACTGTGATAAACAGAGCAGAAATCATTTTTTAAATACACAGGCACTGCTTATACTCCTCTTTTCTTACTCTTATTGCCTCTTACTGGAAAGATCAATCTTCGACTGAAAAAAAAAAAAAATTTATTGCTCATTGTTTGTTTGCAGGGGTTTTGTTGTTTTGTCTTGTTCTTTTCTTTTCTTTTCTTTTCTTTTCTTTTCTTTTCTTTTCTTTTCTTTTCTTTTCTTTTCTTTTCTTTTCTTTTCTTTTCTTTTTTCTTTTCTTTTCCTTTTAAAGGTTGTATACCAAAGGTCCCTTTCTTGGATTATGTCCTTATCCATTAGGGATTTATATGAAAAAGAAATGTTTTCATATTACTGGCTATGGGACCTAAATGTCCTGTGAACTTCATCTTGATCTAAATTAAAATAACACTACTGTTCAATGAATTCTATTAAATTTGGTGGAGTTTTTGGGTTTTTTTTAATTTATAGTCTTTTAATTGAGATCAAACTATGACCAGGATTTTTATAAAATGGTAAATGAATTAGAGGAACCAATTTAAGATGTTTCTAGAAGGTCAGCATTACAGAAATTCATGAGCAGACAATGCTTTGTCCCTGTCCTCTCTCTAAAAATGAGAGGCTTCAGGGTGTCTTAGGTTGTTAAGCCAAAATAATGAATAATTTCTGAAATATGATTTTTTTTCAATGTTGGCAGCTTTAAGTATCTGCCTTTGACAACACATCAATCATGAGAAATACCTGGATCTCATAAATAACAATTGGTCAGTATAAAAAGGGTCTGCAGATTAAGGTGCTTCGATGTTATTTCGTTTTATATCCTTTGATTTGATTAATAAAGTGGTAGTTAGGAATTCTTTGTAGCATTCCTTAGCTCAACTATATTTCCAGATGCTTTCCCTCCACTATAGCTCTGATTATATCCTGGGAACAGTCCTTTTTGATTAGGCGGTGCCAGTTTAAAACATCCATTTTTCGAGCTTAGTTTGCTGTTCAGGTTCTGGTCTGTTGCCTTCTGGGCTGTGACAAGGATTGGTCTCAAAAAAAAAATCATTCTCAAAAAGACTCTCTTTCCTCTTGTTTCTTCTGTCTAAAGTATTTTATTGGGCAATATCAGCCCCACATCATTTTTTGAATTAATTGACTTCAGAGAGATTTACCAAACTAAGGATTGATTTTAAAAGCTTGATTTTTACACTTGCAAAGAGTGATGCTATCCACAGCATGTTGTTCGCTCTATCTTCTTAGTTTTGAGATAAACTAGAGTTGAAAAGATGTTGGGTTTTGTCATGGGGAAGAATAAGAAACTTGGTGAGCAGATTTTGACTTCATACAAATTTCCCAGAGGTTATCAATTATCTTTTATTTTAGAAGATATCATAAAACCTAATTTACCATGCTATCATTCTGAATTGTTTTAAATTAAACAGAGATTCTCAGGATTTACAGTAATATGCCCTAAATTAGGTTCTAGCCAACAGTTTCAAAAGGGAGAGAAGTTTTTGGCTGATTTCATTTTAGGAGCTCATAGTGATTTTTCAAAAAAAAAAAAAAAGAGTGTAAGTTCACATTTCTCTGTATAATGTTGTTGGGTCACGTTTTCGGATCAGGTTCATCAAACTGCACAATATTAAACAACTGACACAATGGCAAGCTCTTTCCCTTTTTTTAAAGTGCAGTAGGCATATGTGTTAGAAAATAAAGATGGAGTCTTCCTTAAGAGCAATGACATATGAATTCAAAACCAGGGTTAAAGAAGAAGAAAATAAATACAGGAAATTTTTGTGGGAGGGAGACTAAAGAAGAAATAATGAGCTGATGTGGCTGCCTGGTTTTAACTTCAGAATTGCTTTATCATTTTAAAATAAATAAAGACCAGTCTAAAAGTCTTTAAATTAAAAATGATTTAATCAGGAGTCTACTTAGGGAAGTGAGTTTTGACAGACATATAATAACCATATATGAGAAAGAAGCATGTATGAGAGTAACCTCATGAAGCCTGTTGGCTTCCAGTCAGGTGCTCAGGTCATTGAAACACAATGACGAATTTGGGTGGCAAATTTACAAGTCTTCTTATAATTTGGATTTATGTTGTAATTATGATATACTCAAATATAAAAGCTTTCAGTTCTGCAAGTAAGGCAAAGATCTTCTCTTTTACGCTCTAAATGAACCATAAGTTTAGGACATAAAATATTACTTTAAAAATTAAGAATGAAGTCTTCAGGACTTTGTATTATTAAAAATGATACATAGCTGAAATAAAGGACCACTTCCTTTTCTTTTTAGTGAGAGTGCAGTTTCCACTCTCTCAGAGTCATAAAGCCAGAGGTCCATAAGACTGCAAGAGTAATAACAGAAACGGAAAGCTAAAAAGTCCAAATGGAGCCACAAAAAAAGCCATTTTGCATGAACTAGCATATTTACTAATTAATTCTTCACAAATCACTGGATTTACACCCATTCCCTATTTTTCACCTGCAAATGTCCAAAAGAATTAGAGATGCTGTTGGTCCAAACCTGACGCCGTTTACAACAGTGATGCTGGGCAGGGAAAGCCTGGTATAAGTCACTACTTATCAGCTTGGGATTGCCACATAAAGTGACTGTGGAAAAAGAGGAAACAGAACACATCCTACATACCGTAACACCTGCAATTGAGAGAAGAAACTAAATTGGGAAAAGCAAGCTATATAGAAGCATTCAGAATTTATGCTAATTTTGGGCTGAGTGTAGCAAAACTGCACTGAGATGTTTAAAAAAAATTTTAGATGGTCTTTAATAGGTAAGTTTGAAAAGCACCATTCTCTGAGCAGCTGCATATGTCACTTGCAGGTCAACACCCTTCTGTTGTTCAGTGAGAAGGACGTTGAAGTAAAAAATGTCCTGATCTCTCAGCACTTGGATAAAGCCATTTGTTTTCAGACTAAGCAGTAAATTGATCATGTAAGGAGATCCATCAGGGAGACTGTCTCTTGATTTTCAGGAAAGTATTTCAGAAGTCAGGAAATTGCCTCTAAGTTTCTAGTGTCCTGCAGAAGTCTTAAATTGGGAAAAAAAACCCAAACAAACAAAAAACTGCCAACTGCAATGAAAGCCAAAGTACTTGCACATGGCATATCTCTTCTGTGAGGGGGATTAAACCTACTAAAAGTATTCTTGATCAAGCAGGTGGAAAACATGTTTCTGTTCTACCTGTGACCTCTCACCAGATCAAATCCGTGCCCATCTACAAAGTCTGTTGTTGGGTAGCTAACCTGTGGGTTGTATCTTAAGGTCAATGAAGTCATTGATTTGTAAGGACTGATGGAGTTTGCTTTCATAAATTTTTATTAGAAGGTTATTTTCAAATAGAAAGCACTGCTTTTTTATTATGCAAATTCAAAATTTTCTGGCTAGGGCAGTAGCCAGTTCACTATTCTTGCATCATACACAAATTTTGACACGACACTGTTTTTCAAATATTCAGACAAGTGATCAGACACAGCCAAAACCAATTAATTAAGAAAATGACACAAGAAGAGCTTCAAATTTTCTTGTGAAGGTCAGACTAAATAAGCCCTTGCAGTACATTTTGAGGCCATTTGTCCTGGTTTTATAAAAATGCTCCCATCGCTTTTGTCAGTCTTTATTGACAAGTTCTTAAAACATACTAAACTATCTGGAATTATTTGTACAAGTGCTTACTAGAGAGAAAATTAAGTTCATATTTCCATTTATTATTGGCTTGAAGAAGGGATACCCCAAAAGGATGTGTTACATGATGCATTCCTCACAAGGACAATTTAATGATATTTGCCTATTCTCTTGGCTACATCTGCTAATGCTACTTACCTAAGCCACCTTGTGTGGACTCTCTGTGCCTGCATACCACTTTACTTCAAAAAAGTTTCATTTTATACACCACAAAGAAGAAAAAGCCAGCATTGACCAGAGAACGGTGTCTACATGGTTGTTTATGTGCAAATAAAAATACCATTAGAGAGATCTGACATGCAAAAAAGAGGAGTGTGTTAGAATTAATCTACCGTGTTGAATCATATCAACTTAA
Source organism: Oreocharis arfaki (assembly GCA_013398015.1). Taxonomy (NCBI): domain Eukaryota; kingdom Metazoa; phylum Chordata; class Aves; order Passeriformes; family Paramythiidae; genus Oreocharis; species Oreocharis arfaki. Next base: position 833,958 of record VZRR01010028.1, on the reverse strand, counting down.
TTAAGTTATTTGCCCCCACATGAAGGGCTGTAAGTCCACAGGTAGAGCACAGTGGCCAGGCCCCAGAGAGGGAGAGCTCTGCCTCCATCTCTTGGTGATTGAGAGGAAGGGCAGCCAGAGGAGACTTTCTCATCTGGATTCCTCACTGATCCAAAAGCGTGGTGAACAGATGCTTGAAGGGGGAGGACGGCTGTGCAATGACACACAGCGAAGCACGAGTAGAGATTCATTCATGTAAGCTTGTCTCCCAGGGTCTTCCTACCACTGCTGTGGGACCCCCCACAACTGCAACCAGAGGTTGTGGTGCTGATCCAAAAAGAGAGGAAGAAGGTGTTGCAGTAAGGGATTTTTTTAAGTCACTATCAGATACTGATTCCCAGTCATTAAAACCCATACAAACTTGGCAGGACTCTTCAATATGCAGTGACAAAGAAGGAATCAAGGACAGAGAAATGCCTTTGCAATGGGATATGGCATTTACTGCCGAAGCCAACAAGGTTGGCAGCAGAAGGACCAAAGCTGAATCCTTGTTGAACTGTTAAGGGCTGCAGCTGCAGATGATACACCCAGGAGACTCCCCAGCTGCCTGGAATGAGGGCTACCCCGTGTGTCTGGAGATGGTGGGAACACACAAACCCCTGGCACCAGCCTGTGCCTGGCACCACAGCCAGGTGGGAAAGTTGCCTCTCTGATGCTGGTAGGCTCTGGGCTGAGCTAAAAAACTCCTGCCAAACATAGTGGGGATGATTGACAGGGTGATACACCACCCATGGCAGAGGAAGCTGTTCGCCCTGCTCATTTGACCACACAATGAAACTCTTGAGGCTGAGAGCTTTAAAGCCTGCCTTTCAGGAGGCTGAGGCAAGGGAAAGTCTCAGCCACAGTTCAGACCCTCACTGCCTTGCCACCAGCTGCATAGCATAGGCAGAAATGCACAGGATTAAAGCCACATGAATTCCAAAAGCTTCATTTTAAACAACTTTTTAAAATATACCATAACTCTATATTTCCTCTACATAAATGGTTGCTATGGTATTTCATGGTTTTTCTCCCTGTAAAAAAGTTCTTAGTTCTCTCAGAAACTCCAGGTGGTCACTTACACGTGCTCCCAATCCCAAGTCTTGCTGCTGCTACCAACTTTGGAAGAGGAATTAGATATATTTCAAAAATAAAAATTTTTTAAAAATGGGCTTACTTAACTACTAGACACAAAATTCATTTCTTCCCATTATACTGGACACATTGCCTGTACTTATAATAGAGAACAGATACCACCCAAACTCACAAAATAAGATAACCAGTTTTATTGCAACACATCTACCTTGTTCTATATTTAGTTAAAATTCTCCACCTGAAATATTTGCCTCTTTTGAGAGGTAGGCTTGTATTCACCCATATTCTGTGGTTTCAAATGCTCAGAAATTTTAAGTCAAACCAGACAATTTTGAATTTCAACAGTATAAGCTCCTACAGCCACGCTTGTGCTATGAGGTGGAGGGGGTTTGGGGTTTCCTAACTACTATTATTTGCACCCTGACATTTAGCTTCTGCTTAAATGAGATTTTCATTGAAACATGAAGTAGACCAACTAAGTAGAAATAATATATAAAGCACAAGTCTTTGTGATTTCATTTTACCCTCAGAAAAATACATGACATTATAAACTAAGTAAAACACAATGAAAATTATAAACTTCTACTTGACAAAGCAACCAACATGCTATTCTTACAAGACTTCTTAAGTATGGAATTCCCAGTAAATCTCTATATAAAGTCTCATTTACTGAGAACAAGCATGTGCTTAAAGGTTTTCTTGGCTCAGGATCAATCTTTAAAAGTAATCATTCACTGAGAAAAAACAAAGTTTTAGGGACATCGCATTATGATAATCCCATGACTTTTAAGGGTAGGGATGATATAATGGATGTCAACATTAAAAAGAAACATTAAATAGTTTGTGGATCAGCACACTACGTAAAAACTAGTATTTCATTGTTGAACCTTAATCTTGATAATTTATTGTGAATTTGTCGAGATTCATAACCTTGGGATTATCAATCACTAGAAATAGACATGTTGCAAATACTTCATGCCAAATGTCATTTCTTCAGAGATACAAGTGGGGTTTATGACTCCCAGTCTTAAAATCTTACTATTGGTCCTTTCTTTTCAGAGCCGCTTAAAGACCAGGAATGTTTTGCCGCAGAGTGCAAAGATCACCTGGTTACTAAGGCAAATCTCCATCTCCTGCTTCTGTGCAATGAAACATTTTAAAATCTACTCACTCTAGCTGCTAAAGAAAGGGAATGAAATACATTTAGCTCTAGGAATGGTGCTAGGAATCTTTGCTTATCTTGCAATGAAAGAATATATTTGGTGAAATGGAATGAAATGGTTCCACCAAGCTGTGATCAAGAGACCACCAGGGCAGCTCAAGCTCATCTGAAGCCACCTCAAGCACTAGAACTATAGTTCAGTTTGGTTTAGTGGCAGCGATATTTTTCTTCTGAGTCAACAGACTTTTGGTTTTTGGTGGCTGTTGGCACATAATACCAGCCTTTGAAACACTGATTGCTCAGCCAAAGTTAACAGAAACAGCTGCAAAACAAGATGTCATTATCTCTGGGTCTCGCTCTGAGTAAGCTACAAGAGCACTGCCATCTGTAAAGAGCAGTTCTTTAATAAGGGGACTTCTGAAGCCTTTGTTTCTGCATACAAACAAGCCAAATTATAAATGTTACTTGGGGAAATCTGAAAGTGGACTCCCAGAGACAGACTGTGTTTGTTCAATTTGCTGCTACTACAAGAAAAAAAATCTCCCTACCACTGAGATGCTGTAGCTCTAATCACATTTTACAAGCCAGCTTTCCATGCAAAGAGCCAATGGAAGATGATCACTTCTTCGATTCATTTGCTTTGGGATAAAGAAGAGTTAGGTAAGGGAGTTGGTGGTAGCTTGTTTTTTTTTTAATTTTCATGGTTTATATACAGCAGCACAGAAAGGTCTCTTGAGTTCTTTAAATGCATCTTAATAGTGTCAAATAACATTAGACAGCCTGATAGTTGTTGAAAAACCATGCCTGATAAAGAACCACAGTACTGCACAGACATAGATAAGAAAGATTCAAGAATCAGTTTTTTGCGTGAAGAACACCATAAATACACATAAATACATCTCTGTAACTGCAGGACAGTCTGTTGACCCATTTCCCAGCTGACACTACAAATATAAGTGCCTTTAAGCTGTTACAGTACTGCTGCTTACAAAGAAAAAGTATGTATACGGTTTGTGTTTCAAACACATTTTAAATATTTCATTTTGTATCACACTGAAGTCATGCAGGGGCCACAAAAGAAGATCGTGACTTTATGATCAATATTAGGTCTTCAACTATTGAGTTATTTTAATGTTAGCCTTTGATTTCTTTTATGTTGAAGATACGCAGGGAATACTATTAATTGACTGTAATCTTGAAGAGTTCATGACCATGGCAAGTTTTAAATGGCTGGATTTCTACAGGTACAATATGAAGTTGACTGAAATTATATAGCCAACTAACAACTGTGTAGACTTAATACTTGAAAACAAGGGACCTAGCTTCATGCCCATTAAATTCAATAGGAATGCTACAGACATTTAACCTCACAATGTTGAAGTAAAATGGTTTTATTAGATTTATTTGGACTCTTTGTTCAAGAAGACTCTCTCAAGTACATGTTGTTACAGATTTTCACAAGTTGTTTTATAACACATTTCTCCATCCATTTCTCTTTTTTTCAAAAGACAGTGACGATTATTTGGAAAAACAATGCAAAGAGGTTTTAATTAAAAAAAAAAAAAAGCATGGTAATAAGGAAACCATTTGGGTCAAGAAATGCAAAGAAGCATGGAACAAAACACATAAACCAGGGAGAGAGGATAGAAAGGCCTGGAAGAAGAAGTCATTGAGAGCAATTGCAGGGCTCTAAAACAGGCACGAGGATTAGGCAGCGGCCAGAACAGAGCAGCTGAACAGCTACTGAAAGGAAGTGGATTTATAAACAGGAGTTCAAGCAACAACAAGGAGTGGCTTCAGTGCAGGAAACTATGGCAAATAGGAATGGCTGGGCTTGTTCAGAGCTGTGGGAAACATTAAGAGAGTAATAAAAAGCTGAAGTCTTTTATTCGTTTTAACATTTTAAGCATAGCATTTTCAAACTTGCAGAATCTGGTATTTTTCTGATATATGGATAAAATTGTTTTCTTTCAATCCTACCCATTACTCAGTCTCCCACTACTCAGTCTCCTTTTTAAGATGAATGTCTCTATGTAGCTACTAAACCTGTAGAAGACACTTGCTTTGACTGGTTTCATAGTTTTTGTCAGTGGAACTATCTTCCTAATATTAAGCAAGTATGAAGGCTCACAGTCTTTACTGTGAAGTAATTAAGCTTCAACACAGGAGTTTAAAGTTAAACAAGTCTTAAGATTATTTCCTAAATTTGGAGGTTCTTCCTAATTGAGGCCTTAGAATAGCACTGGTGCTCTTTAAAGCTCTGGAAAGACACTCAAGAAATATTTTAAGCATTACAATTAACTAATAAAAATACTGTTAATGCTTCATAGATACATTTTATCCTTTATAATACCCTTTTGAGCAGTGTTTCTAAAGATAGGGTATATGACTTAGATTTCCATAAAGACTTCCGAATTGCCATGCCAATAACCATTGGTAATCCAGCAGAGTTGTGGCTTCCAGTTCAAGGACTTCTAAAGAAGGATCAACATCAGAAGAAAAGAGAAGTCATGGTTTTATGAGGAGAGACTTTCAGGGAGATTAACACTGACTTTAGTCCTTGTGAGATCCAGAATTTGAAGCTTCTATCCCAGAAGACAAAAAGTAAGCCAGACAACCATGGCTGCTACTGTCACGTTTTAGATGAGTTGTGTTTTGAACACAGATTCCCAAGAACCGAGCTGGTTTTGATGTGGCTGTGCTCTTACAACTCTCATGCAAGCTAGCCCTTCTGGACTGCTTTCAATCCTTTTAATTTCAGCCCTACTGACATATGTGTGATTCTGGCTTCAGTTTTTGTAGCACTCCACTTTGGACTTTAGATGGGATACACAGGTGCGTTGACCGGTTTTGCAAAGAGAATTGACATGTATTGCTGGCAAGCCACAGAAACACCTTAATGCAGCCTTGTGCCTTTTTGTACCATCTTGCCAGACTGTTTTAGAGGAGTGGTAAATGCAGTAACGTATTCTCTCCTGAGATATTAACATTTCTGGATCCACAACATGATTTGACAGGATCCAGATGCCAACTATGTATTTTTCCAGTGCTGCTGCCTGGAGGCATATCTGGCTCCAGATTTCTAAGGTGCAGTAGGAAAGCTAAACAACATTCTCTATTGAGCCAAAACTTGGAAACTGGAGTTTGAAAAGATGGGAGAAACTAACTGGCAAAACCTGGCGGGATTCAGTATTCAGAGTCAGATTTCCAGAGCATCCTGGTCTTGATTGTCACAGTTGACACCAACAGATCTATGCAGATCCACACTGGTTCTTTATTCAGAAATTGTGCTTCAGGCGTCCAACATCAAAAAGTTACTCGGCCACTAAATCCCTGGCTCTCCCTTGGCTTCAGAGGAGAATGAAGTGTTGGATAGCGGTTTATACCCTTTTTATTTTTTTAAATCTATTTGGACATACCGCTGTGGGGACCAAAATAAAAACAAAACCGTAGCGCAGCACCGCTAGCCTTTCACTCCCCAGCACGGCGGCGCGTTGCTCCCGCCGTCACACGCCGCCAGCCCACG